>VOQK01008456.1:15549-25993 GCA_015052645.1 Benitochromis conjunctus | reverse complement strand
TTCATTTGTCTCTGGGGCAAACAGCATGCTGTTGTTTAAATGCATCCCATTTTACACACTGTCACTCCTGTCTCTGAAGAAAAAAGCCTCGCAGCAGTCCAGTGATGAATTGAACAGTAGCAGGTTTATGATGTTTTATAACACATTATTTTCACTACTATGATTACTATTCCACTTCTATTGTTATTTACAACAATAACCTTTCATAAAAATCTCATCAAAAGAAAAAAAAAAGAAAAAAAAATTGCTTCTTGTCACTGCTGGTTTATGTTAATGAAATATTTAAACATGTGAACAAAAATGTGCTTTCACTTTTTCCTTTGGAACCTGTTTTCATTTGTGAGGTTATAGGAATTTGCAAAAATATACATCCGTCTATGTGCTTCAAATACCAACCCATCAGAACAAGCCTGAAATCGTTCACCAGTGCAATGTCTAAACCTCAAAAGAAATTCTGTTTACTTCCATTGTGTTTTATAGACTCAGAAACATGGAAAACATGAACTTTTTGCCCTTTTCTGAAGATGCAGAGCTGGCACTAGTAACCTACATAACCTAGAATTGGTTATTTCACATGTTCCCATCCAAGATTGATTAGTGCTGGTGTCACAGAAAAATACTCGCCAAAATTGCTCCACCAATTCTGATTTGGTTTACATATTGAAAAGGAGTAGGAAGAAGTGCACACTTATTTAATCCCATAAATCATCAGGTAATATGTATCCGGCTTCCTTATTCATATAAATTAACAACGAGACAAAAAATGGCTTCTAATCCCGGGTAGTAAACATGTTATTTTTTATACAAATTTGGGCCTGTTTTGTTTTTTTTTTTTTTACATGGGACTCTGTGGGGACATATTTGCTTTTGTGATCTTCCCTCAAGTGGACATTTCAGGAATTGCATTTTTATGTATTTTTTGGTTCATTTATACAGTCTTTATTATTCAGCAGCAACAGCAAAATGGTTTTCTGTGTAAATCTGCTTCATAACACTTCATAACAAATCCAGTTTTTAAAAGCCAGAAGTATCATGATACTGACACCTTCCTGATGAATAAATACTTTTCAGTGTACACTCTGCTCTATGTGACTATAGAATTTACAGCGAGCATGTCTTTTTGTATCTGCTGACCATATAAACACATTTTTCAGGATAAATGCTTATTTTAAGTTTTATAATATTTATTCTAGCCAATAATTAGGGTGGACTAACTTTAAACTACAGCAGTCAATAGCAGAGCCTTGACCTGGGGGCAGTCATGGCTCAGGGAGTCCAGATTATCTAACAACCGGAAGGTCGGTGGATTGATCCCAAGCTCCTCCAGTCCTTGGGCAAGATACTGAGCCCTGAGTTGTCCCTGATGGATTTGTTATCACGGTAGATAGCATCATGTTAGATAAATGAATTAGTGTGATTGGGTGAATCAAATATGGTATATAAGTACGAGATAATTTACCTCCCATCTGACTCCAATAACTCATGATAGATAACCTTTACTGTGAGGAGGGACACCTGACAAAGGCAACTTCCTGTAGAGTCACATCGTTTCCTTTGATGTTTAACATCAGTTCAGTTTAATCCATGTCCAATTCCAGTTTAATTTATATAGCGCCAAATCACAACAACAGTTGCTGTGAGGCGCTTTATATAGCAAGGTAAAAAGACCCTATATAATTCGAAAGAACCATCAACAATCACATGAACCCCTATAAACAAACACCTGGCAACAGTGGGAAGGAAAAACTCTCCTTTAACACAGAGAACCAGGCTCAGGGAGGGGCAGCCATCTGCTGTGAGAGTTTGGGGGTGTTAAGGAAGAGAGAAGAGAGCAGAGAGAGACAGGACAAAAGAGAAACAGTAGGACAGAGCCAGAGTTTAATTATTTCTAATAATTAAATAAAGCAGCAGTGTATAAACAGACAGTGTGAAAAGAGATGAGTGAAGAAGAAACACCACTCAGTGCATCATGGAAAGGTAGCTAGTTAAATTAGCTAGATGAGCAGCCTGGTATGATCAGATTATATTTACAGTATTAACACTTCATAACCAGCGAACGTGGTCTTAGGGCACGAATGGTGTCGGCTGTTTTTAGTGAAGAAGGCAATTTCAGATTCTCGCTTATTTCCCAGGGGTCACCACAGATCGATCCACCTGTCACATATTTTACACTGGATGCTTGTGTCTCCTCCCAGAATCAAACCAGGGCTTGAGGTCTCAAAGGGAAACGTGCTAACTACTATGTAGAACCACTTTTGCCATTTCTAAAGTAAGCCATTTAATTATTTCTGTTTTTATTCTTGGGGCATATTTTATTTACACATATTTATATATTTCAATTGGATTTAAAAAAAAATGCTGATTATATTTTGAACTGTATAGTAATGTAAACATGTTTACACTTGACAATTTTTTTGCTGATGTAAATCACTCATAATGGTGAGCCTAGTTACAGGACCCACATTTGTAACTCCAACAAAGATTAAATATAACACTAAATAACTAAATGCTGCAAAGTCTAGCCTTAACTGTGGGGAAAGAGGCATTTAAATACGATAAATTTGTCTAGCATCACATCACTTCTTTTGTTTACTGTGATGTCTGACATTTGTTAACTTAGCTCTTTGGATTTAGGACACCAGCAGCAGCGCTGAAAAGCTAGTATTTACAGTATTAATACTTTATAACCAGTCTGCGTGGTGTTGAGCATTGTTTTGAAAATAAATATGTCCTCTCCAGTGTAGAAGGTCATTTCAGATGCTCTCTTATTTCCCAAGTGTCACCACACTAAATGCATCATGGATCTTTGGCGTGTAAAGACAAAAATCCCTGCAGAACCACCGCTGTCATTTCTGGAGTGAAGTTATTTAAATTAAAAATTATGTTTTGAATTCTTCTTTAAATGGTCTTTTATGTTATTATTTGTAAATTTCATATTACATTGAAAATTACAGTAACTTTCGAAATAGAAACTGTTTATATTTGCCATTTATTTTGTTGGTGTCAGCTTATTTATAACACAATAGCGATGGATGCTGTTTGCAGGGCCATCCCTCCCTTTCTGTGAATTTTTGCCTAAGGTCCCAACAGACCCCACAGTTACAACTGATTTCTACAATTCTTTTTAGAAAACCCGCGTGTCATCCGTTTGACCTCTCACCCATGCATCACACCACACCAGAGAGAGAGGGGGAGAGAGAGAGCGAGAGAGAGAGACTGACTCCCACTGTTCGCGTCGGTCGCCTGAGCGAGAGGCAGAAGCGAAAGAAAGACTGTCACACAGCCTGGCTGGCATGCTTTAACTTGTTCTCATCTGACCGCCCGTGAAGGAAAGAAACAGAAGAAAAAGAAGAAGAGGAAAATAACAATTGCATGGATTTACAAATGTTTTTAAATCCCGTCACCACTGACCAAGGAATATGAGCCGGCTATGAGAAGTTGTTTGATCCGACCGGACGTGCGAGCGCTGCCGGCTCCAATAAAGAAACTCATGGTAGGTTTTATTTCACACAGCAGCCTGCTGTGTTTTCACGGCTGTTTAACCCGTTTAACACCTGTTTGCTTCTGTGAAACCTGTTGTCTGCGCCAGTTCAAAATAGTTCATGCACTCGCTTCTTTGGCTGTGTGTCTGAAGGGAGCGGGTGCAGAAATGGAAAAGTTTATGGCTGATTTTGACTGTGCGCGCACCATGTATAGCTACGGCCGGAGACATCACAAGTATAACGGGCTCCTTTCAGCGCGGAGGCGCCCGCTCTTCCTAAAGGGAATGAATGGGTCACTATGTATTCTAATCAAGCGCAAGATTTGATTTGATTTTAACGCGGCGGAGAGAGCCGCCGCTCCTGAGAGTTACCGACAAGAGCGCCTGTCGTGGGCGAACATCGTGGAGATAATTCTCAAAACTATCGAGGAAATCTTTTTCGAGTCGCAATCAGTGAAGCGGTTGCTTTTATTCTAAAGTATCCACAGTGAGGTCTTTGGTCACATTTCTTGCGGAAAAATTGGCTTCCATTCATGAGATGCAGGATTTCCAACCGTGAGAGACCAAACAAAAGGATTTCCTGCTGACCAATGAGAGCAGGGGAAGCCTCTGGAGGGACTGAGCGGTCCTCTCTTTGTCCAACAACACCAGACCGACCACCGAAGCCAGCGTGACCAGGGGTGTTTGGGAGGGAGACGGCATCTTTTTGAGATTGCGCGTAAAGGTGCACCTCACAGTCAAGCAGGATCTGAAAGCACCTGCACATTTATCTTTAACTGCCTGAAAGAATTTGCAGGAGGTAGACATTTAAATTAGAGTATGCTGCTGCTTTATGGAGTCATGTGATGTGCTTGGTTAGTGGCTGAGACATGCCCCTCGGTGTGAATCACATCACTTTAACCTCCTTCCCCACTTAACTTTCGGCTTGGTTAAGTTAATGTGCACAGTAGCTACTACAAGGGAATGTAATTACTGTAATTGAGCTTTTAATTGAGCACAGGTAGCACAGTGGCTGCAGTGGTCTCAAACGCTGAGAGAACTTAATCGGAGAAAGAGCTCTTAAGTGGCAGGACAATGCAGAGGTGATGGGAAATCTGTCAAGAGCACTAGTGCTGGAGCAGTTCATTGATTAGACGAATGCCAGGGAATTAATGAAGTGTTTAAAGAGCTGAGACATTTATCAAGCAGAAATGCCACGCATCCTATAGCGACCATCAACTTAAATGATTTGTGTCACTATACATCTCATATTTGTGGGTTTTAAGGGCGGTTAACTGTGCAAGCAATGTGAAGCTGTCATCTTTTTAAAAAAAAAATTGCATATCATGAACTACAAAGCACTCATTCAAAAGATAAATTAAAGAACAACCAATGATGAAATTAATAATTGCTATCATCCATAAAGAGCACTTATTTTTAAAGCTTATATATCACGTCATGTTGTTTACATGGCATGGCAGGATACTTACAGTGTGTGTGTGTGTCTGTGCCAGGGTGTGTAGCTGTTTGCAAGTTGACACAGTCTGTGTGGGAAGCCGAGTCATAGGCGTAAGTGTGGTGGAGATTCTCTTTCTCACTGCAGTATATTATTATACAGTGAGTGGGATGGATGATTAAAATGATTTAAATGCCTCGACTGAGCGTAGCGTGCGTGGCCTCTAGCAGGCTCACTGTTTTTGTTTTTTTTATCTCTACCCACAACAGATTTCTGTGGAGTGACTGAAGCACTTTGATGAATTACTCTGGCCAGCCTAAGTTGAGCTATCCTATCAAACTTCTGGCCGACTGGTGTAGCGTCAACGTCGCTCTTCATACTGGGCTGATGAGGTATTCATTTTGCAACTTGAAGAAGCAGAGCTATGAATGAATAATGTTTCTGTCAAGTATGAGAGGAAAGATTTTTTTCAATGAGGCTTTGATTACGTGTAAATGTGAGCACAGCGGGATTAACAGCTTCAAACACTGGTTTTTCTCCAGTCCTGAAGATGATCAAGCTTCTTTCACAGAAAGGATAAGATCAGTTTTGATGTGAAACATCACTTTGGCAGAAAAGTGCATATAAATTTGACGTGGCGATCATCTTATTGCTAAGCAGACCACAATCTGTATGTAAAAGATGCCTGGTGGATGGTGCTGAAAAACGACGGGGAATGCATGAGCAGATCAGCAGAAGCCAAGAAGACAGAAGTTTAAGAGAAAATAACCCTACTTCCCTCTTGATTTATGACCTCAGTATACTTTTCTTCTGTGTTAATTTCTTAATCTTTGGCCTAATTTACAAGTTTCAAGCCATATTTATTGCAGCACTGTAATAATTTTCTGGACATGTGGTTTCATTTGACGTAAAACCCATGATAAACACAAAATGACTATGAGAAGTCGTTACCCCAATGAACGACTGACAAGTGACTCCTCGTCATGAACAAGGAGTCACTTCCACTTCCACTCCTCGCTCATGACATCTGAGCAACGAGTAGAAGAGACATCTGAATGTTTTTGGCCAAAATGCAGAACTTATAATACAGTAAATAAACTCGAGGCTTAAAATTTGTCATCTCCAAACCATTACGTGCCTGTATCTCATTTATAAAATCGATGGTTCAGACTTGATGTAAATGATTTTTCCACTGGTTGTGAAGTGGAAGCTGCTTGTGCTGAACTTTGCAGCTCTCTTTTTCAGACCTGTCTTTGTTCACTGCAGTGGTGACACACTCCTGAGTTGTGCGCTTTCCTTTGTTTATTAACCCACCGTTTAGTCCATGAATAATGCATGTTGCCTGGCTCCAAGTGCCTTTACTTTTACCAAGAATCTTCCAACAGGGGCGGATTTCATTTAAGTTGATATGAGATTTATACGGAGATCACAGGAATGTAAATAACAAGCTAAAGCTCTTTAAGCAGGGTTTGTTTTTCCTAATGCATTTTTTTATGTATTAAAAATCAAGCATTCTGTTGAGCGAATGACAAAGGCTAACTTTAAGTATATTTCCAAAGATGTATTTTTTATGAACTACACCCAAGTTGTAGGCTGTTATATATATTGTAAGTTTGATAAAGAGGAAACGCTATCTTTGTTGGAATTTTCTCAGGGTAAAGGGAATGCAATAGACATAGCAGATGCAGTCTATAGGAATTCAATTTAAGTGACCTTTACCATTACGATTACTGTAGAGAATTTAAAAGAAAATATGCAAAGGGCTGTGCTCTTTTCAAGGTCATTAGACACTGACAGTGATGAAACGTATCCCAATGTTTGGACGAAGGCTGAATTACACACCGGATTAGTGCAAGTGCACAAGATGAACCAAGTGTTTTGTGCAGTGGGGCAGCTTTTATCAGCAGAGAGAAGTAAAGACTTTCATGTGAATCGTGCCATTGTGCATTTTGTGTCACATGCATTTGCCACGTCGGTGCGTTTGTTATTCATGCAGTTTTAATTTAGGTGTAATTTTCACTGGGATAATCCAGTCCATAAATCTTGAAACGCTTTCATATTCTGTTGAGGCCCCGGTGGTGCCGTGATCTATCAAAATGAACTAGAAAGCGGAAGTATTAATGAACACTGGTGCACGGTCTGTCTTCCTGCCAGCTTTCTTTTGCCCCACATTTCTTTGTTTTCTGTGAGAACAAGAACTCGTCTGGGACATTTTGCACCAGATGGGGCAACAGTGGGTCCCAGAGTAGCTCTGTCTCATCCCAAAAGCCTCTGACCAGACCCCGTGGCATTTTTTCCCCAGTGGCCAAGGGAAGCCAAGCCCCCCCCTTTTCAGATTTTAGTAGTTATTTAAAAATCCTGTTATCTTTCTCACTCATCACTGAGGACTCGTCTGTAAAATACACTGAAGCGGTGTACTTCTGAATGCTGGAGAGATTGTGGCTGTTTACAGCTTGTGCAGGCTTGTTTGTGTTTTTAGTCTGTTATGCTGGGCCCTGAACATTTGGTCTAGCTTTAAATGATAAGGAAGCATGGACAGTATCATTGTACATCAGGCAAGTAAAACAGGGTTTGTAGTAAAGTTGCCCTGGTTGCACTGAGAATGAATGCTTCTTGTATATTCATTATGAAAGAGAGCACACTGCATGTTGGTAAACTTCAGCATCGGGTATGTTGCATACTATCTGCACATCCTGTATCTGCATGTTTTGTGTAAAGTGCAGTCGTGTGGTTTAGGTTTACTGTCTCACTTGGCTTCCTCAAAATTGTACCTCACACCACACCACAGATCATTGCTTTTGATATTGAACACATAGCTTTCTTTTTCCCAGTGACTCATGCATTCCAGCCCCACTCTGATAACTCTGACACCCATTTTGTTCTCTTACATGCCCTTTTTTCATCCTGTAGCACCACTGTGTTTCACAAGTGAAGCGTCTGACCTCTGCCTTTTTCTTTTTTTAATTCATCACTGCTGCAGGATGCTTTACATCCAAGTTTTCACTGGTGCACCGATCACTAGACATATTGTGACAAAATATGAAAAAAAATCTGTAAAGTTTTCACCCTCCTTTCAGGCTTTTTACTAAACCTTTGTTTTCCTTCAGCACTGGCTGCATGTTGCATACTGTAGATCCAGTATGTAATCAACCCTCAGCAATACGACCCCCTCCCACTCCTACGACATGACGTCTTTTCAGTTAAGCTGTGTCCTCAGGGTCTATGAGTCTGTGCCGAGGATTAGAGAGAAACTTACATTTTTGAAAATTTCTAAGGGCGAGTGTGAACATTATTCACACTCGCTTAAATAGTTTCAGTTCTGTTTAGTTAGAGTTCTGTTTTTCCTATTTTAGAGATCTGCATCCTTTTTCTTATTAGACATTTGCAGTGTCATTGGAGCCCCTGTTGTGCTACTGTTGACGCATACTGAAACGTCCATGTTTTCCTTTAAAAGCTGAGGTGCGGTTGCTGTGAAGGCATTATCAGAAATGCAGTGTAGTACAGATTCTGATTTTTAAATATCGTGTGGGACAATCGTACAAAAAGAAGCAGCCACAGCGAGATGAAAAGGTCGGCACGTGTCTTGGTCCTCGCTGTCGTTTTCCACTGTCGCACCACAACACATCAAGGTGAAAACTTGCACTGAGCCAGGGCGTCTCAGTTGCTTACAGAAGCTCATGGCATAGTTTGGTGTGACTAACCCCACCACAGTGGAAAAACCCTATAATACTTGTCTTCCTGCAATGTGCATTCATAAACTGTGCTCACGGCCACAGAGCAGTTTTGTTTTGAAAGCTAATCTCTGTGGGTTAGACACCCTCTTGGCTAAGAGATTTCTGGTCAGTGTTGAAACCCTCAAAAAAGCTCAACAAAACAAAACAACAACAAAAAAAACCCTGCCACCTTCCTTTTATTTTCTGTATTCAAAGATTTTCTCTTATTTAAAACTCAGTATTTTTTGTGTTTTCAATGTTTGAACAAAACAAGTAATTTGAAGACTTTATTTGTTTGCCAAAGCTTTATTATTAACTTATTCTATGTCCTGTGAAGACTGCACATCTTGCAGACTTTACATACATGTATGTCATTAGTATGCAAAAGAGTTTTTTGCGTCACCGTAAACAAACCGGCTGTCAGAAGCTGTGTTGTTCTCTATGTCTATTTAAAAAAGGCCATTCAAGCAGTCTATCAAAAGAGACGTCGGCTCTTAAAGATGCCATCTTTAGCATCTCGCCTGTCACTGGAAATCCTTTGTTGCCTTTGTAAATTTTCATAAACAGACTGGTGTTTTTGTAAGCTTGCGTCTAAGTGACAGCGGGCTTCAGCGTAAGACTGAATGAGCTGTACTAGAAACAGTATCCGGCTGCATTCTGGCTGTGTTTTAGTGTGGGAGTTGGAGTTTGAAAATAACGGTGCGTGCAGGGCGCCCGGTGATAGATGGATCCTCCAATGAAGTCATGTTATGTATTCCTGATGAGACTAGTGGATCAGTGGAGAGGATTTATGTGGCTGTGGAGGAGCAACCACTCCAGAAGATGTTGTCTGTGTGAAGTGGTGGACTGAGGCTGTTTGTCATTGTGCTGAGCATCCAGTGATTAAGCTACCATGCTGACAGACATTCATCTGCTTTATCAAGTGAATGACTTGCATGCAAAATGCATTTGGCTCCAGTAAACAATGGGAAGTTTAATGGCAAGTCACATGCGTCGTCTTTTTTTTTTGGTGTAATCCCATAAGTCACAAAGGTTTGCTGGGCAAACAGTGGTTTGTCTCTTTGCAAATTTAAAGCGAAGAATAAAAAAAAAGATTATAAGCTACTACATGAACTGAAAAGTGGGAAAAATTAAAGGAAAGGAAAAAAAAATCACATAAAAACCAACCTGTTTTCAAGCAGCATGGGAGTTTTAATGTGCAGAAATGATTATTGTGAGAAACATTTCTTCAGTAACATAACAAACCGTGTGGTACTGAGATATCTCACTGGGACTTTGAGGTGCTGAGTATGTCTGGCAACTCACGGTTGCATGACACTGCCAAGCTGGGGGTCATTGCTTGTATTAATGATGCATGGGGCGCTGAACTGGCTTTTATTTCCCTCACCATCTGTATCCAGTTGTGCCATGTAGATGGATTTTGGCGAGTGAAAACAACCCCCCTTAGCAGCTAGTAGTATGATTTATGGGACTGTGGCACAAAGAGATGATGTGTGCAGAGGAAACTATTTGCAATTATGCAAATATCCACATTCACAATATACATCTTATTAATTTAATGCAAGGTTTAATATTGTGTTTTTCACTAAATATTCAAAAAGAAGTTCAGATTTTAACTGTTTTTTTTTTTTGGTAAAGCAGAGACATATATATATTCACTATATTTTTGGATGACCACCTTTATTCCTAAAAATAAAATCTCTTTGGCAACCTTTCTTACATAGTCTTCAGGAAGCTCTCAGGAATATCATGAAGCCCGGAGAACCAGGCTTCATGATCGATCATTTCTGCTAACGCTTTAGGCAAAAGTAAATG
>VOQK01008449.1:19272-33105 GCA_015052645.1 Benitochromis conjunctus | reverse complement strand
TGAAAGATTCAGAGAGGGGGGGGGGAGAAGGAGGGACGGTTGAGGCAGCAGATGCAGGGAATGAAAAGCTGGTTGTGGTAAAGTGGAGAGAAGGTGAGGGGGGAGGTTGTGTGAGAGTCTGGGAACAGACGCTGGTCCTGCATCCCCGCAGCCCATCTCATCTTGGCACAAACACCCTACCCCTCGTCTCCAGCCCCTTCAAACAGCTTAACCACGGCCCAAACAGCCTGGCAGCGAAGCAAAGCACTTCCACTTAACCATATCAAAGTCAGCCTGGCACTGCACTGAAAGAGCATTTAGCCCTGAAAAAAAGAAAAGAAAAAGAAAGCCCTATTCCTCAGAAACGGCATGAGCAGCCAGGAGGGACGCCTGCGTGGTTTTATAGGCAGCAGATTTTCATGTTGTTTTGTTGTTATTTTTATGTGTGCTGGAGTTGGCTTTGAACTGAAGACTTCTGATTGCCTGAAGAACCTTTTGATCAACTTGGAGGACATGCAGCTGAAGAGATAACGTCAGCCCGGTTGGAAAACCTTTAAACGGGGCTACATTTTTAAAAGGAAAATCGTGCATCCCTCTGGGTTAGAGGGCCCAGGAAGCAGCAAAAAAGTCCATCTGGCAGGTAGAAACCCGCTAACTACTGGCAATGTCTTCTGACAGAACAGTCAGGGCTCACTTCACAGACAGCTCCTCCTCAGCGCTGCTGCTGCTGCTCTGTTTATCTGCTCTGGTTCAGCTGGAAGATCCACTGTGGGTGGTTTCAGTGGACAATAGATGCCCTTTGACCCTGCCTCATCCCCAACAAACCCGGAGATCCATTTGTAAAAAAATCACTGGCCAGATTCTCGCGTTTCACTTGCACTGAATCCCCGCATGTGTGGATGTTGTGATAATACAATTTTAAACCTACTTTGCATGCTTCCAGTCAACACGGATCATCTGTCAGAAGAACCGAGTGACACATGACACAAAGAGCCGCACACGCACATGTTCGAGGCTAAAAATACGCCGGCTCTGCCGTTTACAGTTTCGGAGTTCAATTATCCGAAGTTCTTTATTTTCAGAAAAGCGTGAAGCCCCAAAACAAATTATTCTTCTATAAATTTAATCCGGTGATCTAACAGATTTATGTAAGGGGGTGAAAATGAAATTATTATAGGCTTCCGTGCGTTTATCCTCCACTAAGCTCCATCCTCGGTGAAATCAATTCACGCGTCGCCTTGATCCACTAACCCAGTGCCCCGGGGAATCAGCTTTCCTCCACAGTGGGGAAAGAGGAGTTCCCCTGAATGAGCGCACCACACCACGAGCCTATTTTCTTCCCCGTTTAACCCTTTGTGAAGTTGCACCGAGCAATGCTTCAACCCACCTCTGGAAAAACTTCACGGCAGTGGCTCCTCAGCGGCGTCTCCGACCGTCTACCTGCGCCTCTCCATCCATGCGTAAAAAAATATATTTAAAAAAAAACACACAAAAGTGATTTTTCGCTTTCTGCGCGCCGATTCACTGACAGTTCGGTTAATCTCAATCCCAGAGAGACGGACCAGCTGCAGCGATGAGTGATGGATGGTCGTCGCTTTATTTTTCACCCCCCAACGTCGCTGAACAGTCGTTGCGGCTCCGTCCAGAGCAAACACTGAGCCCACTCAAACATTCCAGTTTGTTTGCAGCGCTCCTCCTGAACAGCGGCGGCCAATCAGAGGCGGAGGATGTCACGGAGAGGGCGGGTTCGGTCTTTTCTGTACCCTAACCACGGCTGAAGAATGACCCCCAACTCCATCGTGTGGCGGTGGGGGTGCCCGTACGTGCATTCATTTACGCGTCTCTCCCTTTGTCTCCATCTCCAAAAATGAATGAGCGGTATTATCGTGAGTTTCAAAGACTGAATACTTCTGTTATTTAATATCTAACCTTTATAACCCTGCAAATGGTGGCCAATATCAGCTGAGATCGTATTATTGCATAATTTTGCAGATCTCCTTTATCTTTTGGTGCTTTTTATTGGCTATATTCTACAAGCTAACACTCATAGAGACATCAAACAGGGTTACTGCACTGTAAGCGCATTGGTTGATGTCTCAGCATGCTGTGAAGCTGCCCTGTTTTATCTGCTGTGTACAGTGTAGATAATAAAAACTTGGCACAGAGAATATGAGGAGACTGAGAGCCAATAGGAAATGCCAACAACATTTTTTCCCCCTCTGAGGAAGTATTTGGAGTGTCTCTCTTTTATTTTGATCTATAAATAGTCCAAATCACAATTTGTTATTTCTTTATATAAATATGTGTTTATGCCAAGCTAATGATGTGCAAATAAAAGGAAAGACCTTCATAAACATGCTGTTTGTAAAGGTTTATCAGCTACAGGATATGATCTGCACTTTGTAAACCCTTCACCAATAAGAATACGGCCCTTCTCTTTACAGAAAATATAGAACAATATATTGAGTTAGATTATGAATCATCTCTATGTGCATGCACTATGGACAGCAGTGGGATCATGTTTAGGAGGCTTTCATAGCCTTAAGGAATTAAATTAATTTCATGCCTCAGTCTGCAACATTTCACCAGTGCCTGAAAGCTGTTTTATTTCTCTTATTGTCAGGTTGTACGACTGATTATATAATTACCCGTGAATGCACATCTTAGCACCAACAGATTACTCCAAATTTCCTCGTCACCCTGTTTGCCTCGATTGGGTTTGCTGGGAGTTCTTTTCCTTGGAAAGCAAGCTGCAAACTAACCGAATTACATGCGAGGGAACCATGAAGAAGACAAACACTTCCATCTTTAGAAGCTACAAACAGCATGAAGCACAGGTGCTGATATTTGAGGCCAAGGGAAAATACATTTCTGTGGCACGACTTATGAAGAGCGACTCGTCGTGAAGTGCTCCTGCCAACATAATTGCCCTCCATAAGTGGATACATTGTTCTGCTGAGTCCATACAAATCCAATTCAGCTCGCCCTTCCATAAAGCAAAGGGAGCAGAAAATGGCTTGTCCCTTTTAATCCATCAGCTTGGATTTTAGTAGAGGGAGGGACTTTTAAAACGACTCACCGATATGATTAATCTTAGAGGGTCATGCAGGTTGGAAATTAATCCATTTCTTTAATTTTGTGTGAAATTATTGTAATTACCTAAAAAAAAAAAAAAAGGCCAAAGAAAAAGCAAAGGTGCTCTTTAGGGTGAGAAGCTGTAATTGGTGTCACAAGGTACAAAAGACTCAGGAAGAGGCTAAAGAGATGCTGGGTGGTTAAACAGTGTTATAAACCCCTTTAAAACACATCTTTTGTCTTCAGAACTGCTGATTGGCCAGCTGTACGGTGCATGGGAGGGAAAACTGGGTTCGCTGTCCTTTAATTCCTTTCCCGGACAAGTGTGCAGCAAAATGTAACACATGCTCAAATCAATCTTTATGAGCAGAATTTTAAACTGAACGGACCACTGATTTCACCAGCGCCCTGCAGTAGTTACAGCAGGAAGGGGAACCCTTTCACTTGTGAGCACAGACTGCTCAGCCGTGATTTATCAAGCATATTAGTTCCTTGTTAAAATGCCAATAAAAAGGCAGTGAAATCCACAGAACTCCTCATAATCTGACAGAAGTAGGCTAGCTTAGTCATAAATCACAGCCTGTTGAGCCATCGACCTTACGGACAGCTTTCGAGGAAATTGCCTTTGATATGACATGAATGTAACGTAGCTTTAGGGAAACACAGAAGAAATGAGATGACTATGAATCTGTAAAATGAACTGAGAAAGTGACTCAAATCGTCAGAGTCATTCTTGATTTAATTTCTACTTGATGGGAAATGCATACGCCGGCCATTAGGCTGCATAATGATGATGACAGATAGGCAGAGAGGGAGATGAATGAAAGACGGATAAAGGTTTAAAGGAACGACTTGGAGGAAATGTCCTTATTGTATTTCTTGCTAAAAGTCAGATGATGATTTAAACTCTTTATGTCTGAAGGGAAGCTATAAAGCCACCATTTGGCTTAACGACATAAAGCTAACTTTGTGAATTGTTTTCACCACCCTAAGGCGTCCCTTCCTCATTAGCAGCTCCATATGTTCTGCTGTCAGCAAACTTTCCCCACCTGAGCCTGCCAGATAAATGCAGCCACTCACCTCAAACACGATCATTACTCAGCCTTTTTCTTTCACACTAACTATAGCTGATTGGTTCACTTTTCAGCAAGTGCATTTTTATTCGCTCTTCCTTTGTGTTGTGCATTTTGCTTTTAAATCTCAGCAGAGCCAGAGAGTTCTGTAGGGTTTCCATGAGCGCCATGATTAGCACTAACACACACACAGACACCCCCCCTCTCTCTTCCTGCTAGACTCTCAGCTGTTGGACAGCGCAGTCTGTAATTATGGCTGTCATCAGCAGCCCCTGACCAGCAGCTATATTTACCTCCGTGTACATGCACACCACAAAGAGAACAACATATAGACCACGCACACCAGTTACATACAAACAAAACCACACATCTAGCAGTATGTTTAAAAAAAAACACATTTTTGTCTGTACATTGCAAACAAGAGTAGAAGGCATACCTAAACTAAGGCTAAAGATTTCCTCCACACCGTGCGTGAATTGAGTGACAGGATCAAGGAAAATCTGGATCTGAATGAGTTTTGTCCAATATATTACCCTATATTGTATTGCTAATGAATCAATTTGAAAAAAGCAAAACAATCCATGACTGGATCAGCTCTAAAAAGTTTATCCCGTCTAAATTCTGCCAAGCAAAACACAACTGGTAAAATGCTCATGTGCACCTGCCCAGAACTTAATGAGTCATCTTGCTAACAGACAGGCAGACAAGCAAACAAATAAGCTGGAATAGTTACATAACATCCTCAATCAAGGTTTAAAAAAAGAAGTGCTTTTTCTTTTCTCCTTCCTTCTCTGGTGTGCTCCAGCTCTGTCAGTCCCTCCCTGATTTAAACTGCACTTAAAACATACTTGTTCCAGCTGCAGTGCACTTGTTATGGTGGCTGCCGCCGTTTCCTGACTTCTTTGACTCTAAGACCTTGTTTCTGTGTGGGTATAGCTGCCCAGCGTACATGGGTGCATACCCTGTTCATATAAACCTACACACCCTTTCATATACACAAGCTATGAATGGAACAACTTCCACTGACCTCCCAGCAGCGCAGCTCCTTTCCTTCCATACAAGCTGCCACCGCTGCTGTTCTCTACCTTCAGTCTCCTGCTCGGCCTGTAGCGCAGCATTGAAACTCCTGTCTCTCTCTGTAGCTCAGATTCTACTTCATTCAAACCTTTTTATTTGACATTTTACTCTTTTCTTGATTCTTTTCCTATTTTCCCTCATCTCTGCTTAACGGCGTCTGACTGCTAAGCCACGATGATTTCAAAAGACCACATGACTGGATGGCCAGAAGGTCAAGGCTAAAGGATGTACTGGCACAGCTGATGATGATGTGTGTGTGACTGAACGGCTGAGTGCTGCCTCTTCTCAGATTACTTGCCTTGTTTAGGTCCAATCATTGTTGAATTTTTCTCCTCTGAATCCAACACACATTATGACATCATCAGCTCTACTCTCATAAAAACCACGCTTCATTATTTATTTATTTATTATTATATTCAAATCCATTTCTCAGTATTATTCATCATTTTACCCAAACATGTTCTGTGGTTAGTTTTCGGTTTCATTTGATTGGAACGATCAACATCACTCATAAACCTCAGAATTGGTTCAGTTTACTGCATTCTCAAACCAATGCTCTCAAAACACACACAAAAAAAACCCCTCTGTATATGGAAGACCATCATCCGGCTGTTGACACGCTGGATGCCGGCATGCATGTGAATGACAGAACCATCTCTGGTCTGAAACTTGGTGGAAATCCGAGTGGACAAAGGCACCAAAACGAGGTGCTCCAACCTGTCCCTGTGCCGTTCTTTTGTCTGTTTCAGCAGGACTATGCCCAGTTCTGCACTGCCAGAGTAGTGCACGTCTTTCTGGATTTGTACCATATTGAGACACTTGATCGGCCAGCATTTAGTCCCAGTAATTCTACTGAACAACATGCCTGGGATATGCTCAGCCAAGGGTGGCTTGGTGACTGCTTGCATCCCAGAGGAACCCATACCTCATTTTTAATGTCTTCTACACACACATAAATATATCATAAAATCTATTTGAAACACAAACTTGTTCTTTTTTTTTGACAAGTATAATCACTACTTTTAAAAATGTTTATTTAGAGCTGCTATAAGTTTGTACAAAGCTGCCTATTATTCAGTACGTCTCTCTGGGTCAGACACACTGTATAGAGGTGAATCAATTACAGGCTGTGTACTGCCCCGTGGCATGGCTCCATGGCTCCATGTCTGCTTTGGTCTGTAATGACAGCTTGGCTGCTGCAGGTAGACTCCTGGCCCCCCTGGGGCTCGGAGGCATCTCATGTATGTGTGTCAACAATACCATCCAACTCACAGTCAGAGTAACCTGACAAGGTGTGGATGTGTGTTATAGAGCATGTTTCTGACTCTGTTTAGATTTAAAAAGCTGCACAACTGAAAAGAATTCAGCAGCGAGGCTTCTCACTGGTTTTAGCAGACACTACCACTTCAACCCAGTCACTCACTGTATCTTTAGAAATGGCTAACAAATATGACTTATTGGTTTTAAAGCACATCTGTAAATGTTGAATCCATTTTATTAAAAGACATTTTAAACTGTTTTAGTGTATTATTTTTTTCTTTAATTGTTGCTTTCATTGGAACTTGTTATTTACAGTGAAATTTTCTATTTTGTTATGGAATGACAGCACTTTGGTTAACACTGTTAACCAAACACACCTCCTGCAGCTGCATGCGTTTTCTGCAGGTGCTCCTGATCCCCCCACAGTCGAGCAATGTGCATGTTAGGTCAGCTGGTGAGTCTAAATGGGCCTTAGGTGTGGATGTGAGCGTGTACTTCTCTTTCTTCCCAAGATGGACCTCCAAGTCATTTTATATTAAATTAAAAACTGCATTGTGGGTGGCATACTTGCAAAGATAACTCCGTAAGATCCAGGTAACTTTCTCAGGATTCATTCTTGTGTTTAACCATAACTGGTGGTTTGTCCATTTAAATTATACGCACCCCAACTCAGTGCCAAATGAGAGGCGCTAATCTGCTCTCCGAAGAGCCATGGGTGGCCTGCTAAGCTCCATGCTTTAAACAGGGTTACGTCATTGTGAGAGTAGTTCCAAACCACTAAGTGTAAACCTCGCACGCCCAGTGCTGACCACAGCACACACTGCCATGGTAACCGCATGAGAATGGTAAAGCGAAAGGTGAAACTGCCGCCTTTTATATAAACCACGTGCAAACATCAGTGACAAAAAAAGGCTGAGATATGTCTGCAGATTTCTGCTCTTGCATCATCTGGCTTACTGAATGTTGCACCATTAACAGTGTCCTTTGTTTTTGTTGCTCTTTTAATTCTTCTCTTTCCTCTCATTCGGTGAGAGCTGCAGAAAATAATAATAATAATAATAGTTGTAGGCTTCTGGCTAAAGTAGGTCAGTGAAGCCAACTGTCAGAAGCAGGGAGAGGGGAGATGTAGAGCGGAGCAGTAATATGCCAGCTACACTAGGTCCCCTCAGGTCAGAGCTTTCCCCAACACCCAGCGGCCGCTGACGCATGAACTGCAGGACTGTCACGTTAGTCTGTTAGCGTGTTGCATCCCCGTGGACAGAGACGACATCTGTGGCCACACACTGGAGGTTTGTGTGTGGGTGGACTGCCAGTGTGTGAATTTTCAGGATGCTAGATAAGGTAGTTTTCAAAGAGGAATGGCTCAGTGCATGTGTGTGTCTGACGGCGGGGCGAATTAGTTCACATCATTCTCGAGCTCAGCCTGCTCCCCCTGTCGTACTTGCTCTGATAACAGATATGCATTTCCATTGATAACATCCCTGACAAACCAGTTTGAGATTGGCAGTCATGGGAGGGGTGAGTGTCCCATAAAAGACAGCAACAAACATTGACCAAATTACTGCCTGGTCTGACCACCATGCTGCCAGACTGAACTCTCTGTTTTTGCTGCGGGGAAAGCTCTTTATCCAAGTCTGATATAGTCGTGGCGTGAATTTTATTGCAGCTTACACAGTTTAACAGTGAAGTGAGTCACAGGTGTGAGCATTTTCATTATTAAGACATTATTGTCTGCTCAGTGCCACAGATTCTGAAGCTATAAAAAAAAGAGCAAAGGGGAAGCAAAAACAAATCTAATTTTAGTGCCCAACAATATAAGCAACAATCATACCAAATACTGAGAATCACTGTGTAATTTCTCCAGAAATACTGCTTTAAACAAGCTCTGGCAAGACAAACTTTAGCCTAGATATCAGATTTTGCACTACATGATTATGGTGCCATGATAAAATGATAATGCTGTGTGTAAATATTTGTGCTTTAAGTCAAAATCATTCTCAACTTCCATGGTAGTGGTGACTTTAACTAGCATGTCAAAAGAGTAAATGGCAATACCATAACGTAAGAGCGCCAACAACAACCACAGAGGAAATCAGAACATCCGAAAAGACTTGACCTAAAAAAATATGTATTATTGTCTTACATAAGGAAAATAATAAAAATGTATCTGAACTGGCCTGAAAAAATGTTACTGACATATCGAGTGTTCAGTTTGTACAGCTAAACCAGAGCACTAAGCTGCAGTGATTCACTCAGACCTGCCACAAGCAGGGCAAAGTAGGGCATTTAAAGAGAGTAGCTAATGTTTGCTCTATAACCACCTTTCATGAGGGAAACATGAGTATTTCCTGACCAGTTGGTTTGTGGTTGATAAGGATTGATGCTAGTCACTAGGAAATTGATTAGTAAAACCCCCAAAATCAGATGAGGCCCCTAGGAGCATGCACTTGGTGACAGTGGGAAGGAAAAACTCCCTTTGAAAAGGAAAAACCTCAAGCAGAACCAGGCTCAGGGAGATGCAGCCATCTGTTTTGCATTTAAGTTTCTGCCCCTGTCTGATGCTCAGTTTGAACTTCAGCAGCTCCTCTTGACCATGCCTATATGCCTAAATGCACACAGCTGCCACCATGTGATTGGCTGATTAGACACTTGCATTAACAAGCAGTTGAGCAGTTGAGTGTAAATAACAAGACCTAAAACACACTCGACTACTGTGCTTGTGTCTCATCGAGAATAATTTCCGCCAAGTCATAAATCACTTATTAGTGCGGCTGTTTTTCATGTCTAAAATGGGCTTAAAGGATTTTTAATGCAACAAAAGAGTTCAGACTCTAAATGTAGCGCACTATATGTTGCAGAAGTTTTCGGTCATTGCTCTTGTTCCCTGTTGTCTCTTTCTCTCTCATTGCACAAGCATTTCAGTCTCAGCTGGAACCACTCAGTATTTTATCAGCATCTTATTCTTTCAACAAAGTGGGGTAGATCATAAAAACACTAGTGCTGGTTTAAATGATGTTAAATTTGCTAACTGAAGTCAGCTTTAATCACTGAGCTATCATGGCTCGATATCCTCTTTGCTCGCCACTCATTGGTCGTGATCCAGTGTCATCGGGCACGATGTCAGCTGGGAAGGATTTGGTTTCCTCTGCTGCACAAGGCAAGCACAGACAAGAGGCTAAGAGGGGAAAAAATGGATTTATGAAATCCGACCAGGCGTCTAGTCTTACAGCCTTCTCCTGGAGCTCTGTATGTTATGCTAATGGCTCGTGTTAAGTGTGCGCACTTGTGTTGTGGGGGTGCATCGCTCATCTCACCCTCAGGGCAAAAGAGATAAAAGCTTGTACCGTGGAAGCGAGATAGATTTCATGTCATCAGAATGATAACATAATAAGAGCTCATCAGAGCCCTATGTGAAGCTGTGATTTGATTATGACTTTGTGAAATTAAATTAAGCATGTGGCTGTGTGGTAATATATAAACCTCTGACTCTCATATTGTTGCTTAACCACATTACAATGAGATGCATTCAGCTAATGCTGCATAAAACACACAACCTTCAACTTTTACAGTTGATAAAAGTGTTTTCACCTCAGTCCAGCTGCCTTTTTACTGCGCCCTTATTACCAAAGGAATGCAGCTCTTCCACTGCTGCCTCCTGTTGCAGGAGAAATTCCCATACTATGGAAATGAGTCCCCAATTGGGACAGTCCTCCTTTAAGAGAAGCCTGCTTGTCGAGTCACGCTCTTATTTATTTGTTCATCCTTAAAGTCTTAGGTGTTGATTAGCTGCAAACCTTAAGAAGAGCCCCTCTGGCAAAGGCTTAAAAGAGTGGAGGCTTAAACGCTACATCAAAGGTGTAAAAGCTTTCAGGGGTAGTGCCACTTCACGCTATCGCTCAAAGCTCCACCTGTACAGGAATCCTTTAATCGCACATCTCAGCCTCACCTCAGTGAAATTCTGCAGAATTCACTCTGCTTCAGGGAGCTTTCAAAAATGGCAGCAATTAGTGGTTTTGTCATGTAATTAGCAGTCAGGGTAGGCATGAATCCTATTGTGCAAAAAGCAGGAACAATGCAAAACATTCCTGCATGAGAGCGAGAGACTTTTTCGCAGATTTAGATATTTTGAAGGAGTTATTTCTTTTGCGGTTCTCCGAACTTTAACTCAAGGTGCTCTGAGGCCTCCCTGATACCAACAACCCTCCTCACTTGTGACTGAAAGCCCCTCTTCATGCTTTCTCAGCTGACCCAGTTAGTCAAACACTGGTTTATTTAAATACCAAACACCAACACGTCACTCCATCCACGGCGCCATCGATCCATGTTTTTGCGCACAGCCACAGAAGTAGACCAATAATCACTCTCTGGACTTCACATGACAGGAAAAGAAGGAGTTAAAGAGTTTATTCTGGTCTCAAAGAAGCTACTGTTCACTTTTACTGATACAATCTAATTTTCTGTTTTACAGAGAGGCTTCAAAAAAGGAGATTGTGCATGTGCGTGTGTGTATGTGTGTGGAGTATAGTAAAATGTGATAAGGGTATAAAGTGGACCTACTGTTTCTTAGCCTCAGTGTAAAACCACTTAAGAGGTTTCACTGTAGTTTCTTTGAGCTTTCAGCAGGAACGTTCAGGTCTGGTGGGAGTTCATGTAGAGGTGATTTTGCATGGACTCATGAGCGTGACTCTGTTTCAATCATTATACATAAATACGCATGTGCGACACTTGTTTATGCAGTAGCTGCTTTCTTTCAATGGGTGATTGAGACATTTCTCCCTACTAATACTGGCACACATTAAACAGAAGTGAAAAAACACCTCTGAACCTCATATCGTTGATATTTGTGATTGCACATTTCAGCCACTTGTCTATCACAATAATGAACTTGTGAATGATCAAAAATAAACACAGGGGTGAGACACATAAAATAAGTGGCAACGATAATATCTGTGAAGTTAGTCCAAAGGTTTAATCTCACTGTAAACATCTGCCAAGAGACCTGCACATGACACCAAAAAGGAAATACACAAACAAAAGACACATTTTCTCACGTGTTCCGAGTCAGAAACACGGGATTTAGTTTTGCATACTTTATGTAGCACCTTTCACAGACAGCTATCACAACGTGATTTACAGAAGACAAACTTAAAGACCATGTAAGTAGGGGGAGTAAGATGTATTTTCATGACAACAGTGGGTATAATCTGGTCAACATTTGCCTTTCTGCACACTGTGAGCACACTTATCACGTCCCTACAAAGCAGCTGCTTTTTGGCAGAGTACTTTGAAACACATTGTTCCAATGAGCAAAGCTAACCGAGGCCTTTTGTTAATTCATACAACCTGAACTGGATTCACAGTGTGTGTGTGTGAGTGGGGAGGAGAGGCAGGAAAAGGAGGAGAGAGTGTGTGTGTGTGTGTCGCTGTGTATCTGCTATGTTCAGGCACTCTGACATTTCTGCTGCCAGGCTAAAGGTAGCACTCCTTTAGTCATAATTCAGCTCAGCACAGAGGCAGAACCGTTTGTGAAGCGCAGAGCTAACAAAACTTCACATACACTTCCTTTGTTGTATAACGGCAGTTCTGAGTTCAGTGCCACATTAGGGTATTGTTGTAGCTGTTGTAGCAAAGACTGTGATGTCTACTACTTCTTTTATCTGGCTTTTATCTGTGCGTTTAAGACGCCACACCATGCTTTTCATTAGACTCCACAAAGACATAACAGTGATGAGCTTCATGCTTGTAATTCTCAGTCATTTCTGAAGGAATGGACACTAGAAGAGAGCATGCTTCATATCTGGAGCCAGGGAAGAAGTATTTTGCCAGTATTTTGTCAGATTTATTCGTCGAATCGTGTTTCCTGCATTGTGGTTAGGATTGAGGTTTAACCTTACAGGAGAAAAAAGGTCTTTTTCACGAGGACTAACTGACGCGTTGAGAAATGTAACTCCTGCTTTCCCCTTGGATTCGCCGTTTGACCCCTTGTGGTGTCGAGAGCCATTACAAGCCTGCAAAACCATGTCACACGCTTTACACTGAGCACATTCAGCACAACGCTCATGTGTGCACAGAAAAGATCTGAAAGATTTGCAAATGGTTCAATAACTGTGAGTCGCCTGAGAAAAAAAATACAAGAGTTGTAATAAATTTGCATTTGGCACCAATAAAAATGAAACACACACACAAAAAAAACAACAGAATAAGTCCACCGCTAATCCAAAGAGCTAAATGGAACAGAAAATATTAGTGATCCATGTTGTGCAACCTTCCTCTGAGTCTATGAATAAACACACTCATGCCTGCTGGCCAAGCGGCACATGAATCCGTGTGCTGTGATTGGCTGCTTTGTTGCACAGAGTCATGTGTACCCCCTGGCAGCGCTGTTCAAAGGGAACGTCACATTGCCATCGGTGAGTATCAGTCAGAAGTGGGTCAGTGGAGGCATTTACATACATTGCACACCAAATGACGAAATAACTTGGAATATCCTCCTCCGCCCCATCCACTCGCCATCTGACGAGCTGCAGCAGAGCCTTTTTAAGCCTGCGTGGACCGTAAAGATAAATGTATTAATGTATCAAAGGCCTGGTGTTAGTGTGTGTAATCCAATCAGTTGGTGTGTAATTTAACTGCTAAGAAAAGCAGTGTAAACACAAAACACGGCAGAGCTCTTGTAAAGCTCTGATGTGAGGCGTTTGCCTCTGTGAGTGAGTGTAATCGACTATTTTGCCACTGATATGTGGATGTGTTTATCAAAACAAGGAAGGGAAACAGTTTCATCGGTATTGAAGAGACAGTTTTGGGAAGTATGTGCTTTGTTTTCTTGCCAGGATCTAGATTATAGGAAACACCATCATCTGATGAGCTTATCTTAGCATAAAGACTGTCAAAAGATTACTGAGCTTTGTCAAAAGTACACCTTTATCTCCCGCTGTCGGTGCAGATAATGTTGCAGAGCCACTTGTGCCTCGGCCAGCCTGCATTGCAACAGGTTTGAGAACTGATGTTACGTAGCAGAAGTTGCATTCACGGCCAACAAAATCTGCAGCTTCTGTATCATTTGAATTTTTGCAGTAGCTGCTTTCCATAACTGCTGATGTCACTGGTTCCTGGTCTGGACCCAGTCTTTTTGTGATGGAAATGGTAAATGGACTTGTATAGTGCTTTTCTACTCTATTTGAGCACTCAAAATACTTTCTTATTGCAAGCGTCATTCCCTCACATTCACACAAGCCATTTTTTCCATGCCTAAGTGCTTTTAACCTAAAATTCACACGATCAAGCTCTGATGGATGAATCGGGGCAGGGTGTATAAGCTTGCCCATGGATACTTCAGTGTTCAGACTACAAGACTATAAGGTCGGTGTTT
>VOQK01008444.1:4210-14637 GCA_015052645.1 Benitochromis conjunctus | reverse complement strand
ATAAATGGCTTTCTATTAACATGAAGTATTTTTTTTTTTTTTGGACTAATGTAGTTTGCATGGGTTGGATCAACTCATTTAAATTAAGTTTGACAACTGCAGTAAATAGGTTGACTCAGCATTTTAATTAATTAAGTTGGTCCAACTCCAGTACATTAAGTTGGAATAACAGAATTGCATAATGCTAAAATAAAGCAATTTAATCACGTAGAAATTCTTTCCATGATTTTTTTATGTTCATTCAAAGAGTCATTATTTCGAGTGTTTCATGTATGTAAATCTTTTTTCTGTAACTTTGTCAGTGTATGTAAAAATAAAATAAGTTGCAACAAACTATTATTACGTTTTAAATAGAACTGAATAATAGTATAGAATAAATAGCTGTACAGAAGCAACATAGTCCTGAATATGTATTGAAAATCTTTAACATGTGTTTTTGCCAGAGAGGCCTTTGTTATGCACATCATTATTGGATGTTCTAAAATCAAACTCACATATTAGTAAGCACAATGCCAGTAACAACAAGCCAATGGCTGGTGCAGCCAGCTTAGATGATGTAGTTATGAGTCTTGCTGTGTTCAGACTGCAGTCCTCTGTTTTTGAACATGTACAAACATCCACCGTAAAAACTTCTTTGGTCGGACAAGACAGACCCTGGGCATCCAACACCTCTACCTGGAGCTTATGTGATCCAGGCCACAGTGCCTCACGAGAATGAAGAGCAGCACTTGTCTCTGGGGATATCAAAGCACAAAGAGTTTTCAAACACAATTTCCCCCACTACACTGTAACTCAAGCTTCAAATTAACTTTACTTCAGGATTTATTCTGCCTTTATTCAGCAGCTTATTTTATGACATGATAATAGAATTGGGTGACTCGATCAAAACGTCAATAGTATTGATGCTAACATTGATATTACTAGTGGATGCTACTGTAATAGGATTAAAGGAAGGAATTATTGCATTGTAACTGAAAAATGTACACTGAAAATGTACACTATATTGCCAAAACTATTCACCCTTCTACCTTTACACACAAATGAACTTGACTGACATCCCATTCTTAATCCATACAGTTTAATATCATGTTGGCCCACCCTTTGCAGCACCAACTCTTTAGGGAAGGCTTTCTACAAGGTTAAGAAGTGTGTTTGCTGTAAACCTTTACTGAAATTTTTGACCATACTTCCAGAAGCACATTTGTTAGGTCAGACGCTGATGTTGGATGAGAAGACCTGGCTTGTAATTACCGTTCTGAGGTCAGCAGCAGAGAGGATTGTAGGGAATCAAGTCTTTTTTAGTTATATTATGGTAAGTCACTGTTAAAAATAAAATTAGCACTACAATCACTAATGCAAAAATAAATACACAAATTAAATTAAACATCCATTTTTTATTTTGACCCAAACCAGATTTTCTTACCATTGATGACTTCTACAACCCAGCTGCCTTGTGTCCCATCAGGTATTATTCTGAACGTGAATGGAGCAGCATTGGGGCTAACATCTTCATCAATGCCCGTAATATAAACTGATTTTTTATCAGAGCACAGGCTGGTGTGGGTTGTACTCAGGGTTGGACAGTGGTCATTGGAGTCAGTGACTTGAATGGCTATTGTTCCTGTAGCTGTCTTTGATGGCAAGTCTGAAAAACAGATACGGTAAATATGTCGGTAAGAATCTGAAGCAAATGCATGTGATTGCCATTTGCTTTTAACATTTTAAAATGATAAGTGGACTGGTATACATAGCACCTTTCCACTCAATTTGAAGAAAGTGCTTTCTACTTTCTGATTTTCATACCCAGTCATGCACTGCATACATATACATACACAACAGGCAGTGCTTTTATTTATATCTAAGCATCCTAAAAATTTGATTCTGTTCATCTGGACGTAGCATTGTCAGTGTCCAGATGAACAGAATCAATTTTTGGGATTTCCTTACCTGGATGATTGAGCATGCTGCAAGACTATACCTAAGCACGTTTATGTAACATTCACACACACACACGCACACACACACACACACACACACACACACACACACACACACACACACACACACACACTTTTATAACAAACAAACACCAAGACTGCAACATCAGGACCCAATGTGATGCAGCCGTCAGGCACGCACAACATTTTTTGAATTGGGTTTGTAGAGTTATATAAAATTTCACAAAAAAATATTGTATTTTAATTAGATTCCACTTTTATGTTGATAATTTTAAATATGTATTAAGATAATAAAAGCTTTGATGACATAAGGGCTTCACATGAAGGCAGTTTACACATTTGTTTTGACTTCCTTAAATATCTTGGCTACAAGCACACCCCAGTGATTCTAGGGACTAGTTAACCTACACGGGTTAAATGCCTGATTCTCCTTGGCCCTCCTCAATGCTCAGAACTGAAGAAAAGTTTCAAGTGAGCTCTGAAAAGTTCATATATATTTTATTGGTAGTAAACTGAAATGAAATCCTTCAGTAGGGAAGAACGATAACCTTCAAACCTAAATATAAGAAATGGAGGAAGCAGCAATGAAGTCTTACTGTTGACAAGGGAATTACCTTTGGTTATAGCGAGAATCTTGGCGATATAGGTACCATTCATCAAGAAAGGTGATTCCCTGTTTGGTATCTTGTTGAGTTTAATTTCAGCTGTTTCTTCATCAATTGTAAACAGGTTATCTGGATCATAAGCTTTGGCATAACTGGAATGCAAAAGATGTGTAAGAAAAAAAACATCAGCAAAGTAACAACGGGCAGCAGTGAAGTAAAAGTTCCCATTTACATAAAACACTAGCTCAACATTATGATAAAGATACTGGTATGGCTCTGTTTAGGTTTAAAACCTAAATGCTTTACATTAAAGTCCTTATATTATTAGCATAATAGTGTCTCTTGATAGGATTAAACAGACCCATCAACGATATTATGTATTTACCACATTCCTGCAGTTTAACTACTTGGTGTGTGTTATCTGACTTCATGGACAGATAAGGCTCAAGTTGGAAATCGTCTCCATAGCAGTGAAAAATAATGCTATTCTTTCTATTCACATTATCTAAGGGAAGCATGTATGATGTAAACATGATTGGTTCTAGCATAGAACCCTGTGGAACCTTTGTGTGTGAGGAGGACTCTGCATTGACATGAACAAACTGGAGTCTGTTAGACAGTGGAGTGGTATGTAGCCCAGGAAATTGAGATAGGTTGATCATATTCAAGATTGAAGCCTTAATTCATGATTAGTCTTGTAGAAACAGGGACACGTTGATGGTTTGGAGGAAGTAGTTAGTGAAGTTAACTCAGAAAGAACAATGGGACAAAAACAAGTCTAGATAAATATCAGTTGCAGCTGTATGTATGTCTGTGAAGGTTTTCAGTCATCCAGGTCATCGAAGTCTAAGGAGCTTGGAAAGAAAAGCGTCTGGACTTCTTTAAGTTGAAGGAAACTTAAAGATGTCCAGTACGCTTTTCTTTCCAAGCTCCTTAGACCACAGCTGTATGTAATGATATGTCTGAGAGAGGGTTATGAATTTTTTTTTTTTCTCTAATGGTTAAAATTTTTATCTGTGAAGAAAGTCTACTAGTTACTAGTTACTAGTTAATGTTAAAGGAATGATTGGCTCAACAGTGCTCTGACTTTTTGTCAGCCTGGCTACAGTGCCAATTTATTTCCTGAATTCACTAGGATATTTTTCTTGTATAGTTAGTTGCTAAAAATACACAAAAACATGTTACCAAATTTTAAAATAGTTTAGTAAAGTTTAAAAAATGTCATAATTGTCTTAGTTAACCAGTTAGTCTTACTGACATATAATACTGTGTTAATAAGTATCTTGTAATGAATTCTAACCACATTATTGCCTATTACAGTTCTTAGAGAACTGTAATAGGCTGGCTAAGGCCAGTGTATTCTCAGTATATTATCATTGCCATTACTGCCATACTCTGCTATACTATGCAGTAGATAAAATAAGATAGGTATTTGATGAGTGACGTTTCATATAAACCATATCATTGGTAGCTTTGCCATTAAGAGGAATTTATTAAAAACTACTGGATCATTTTTTTGACTAGGTCAAAAGTTGATGACTGTCCAGATACTGACTATACCTTACAACACTGGCCACTTAAACATAAGTCTCATAGTACTGTACTGTAACTTGACAAACCTGACATCTTCAGCTGGTTTTCCTGTGTCTGGATCAATGGCAGCAAACACAGTGATCTTGCCATCTTTAGGTGCTTCATTTGGGTCCTCAGAAACAAGAACGATCTTGGTGTCAGGTACAAATGCTGGACCCTCTGGTACATTATTAACTGATATTTTAACGGGGTAGCTTTTTGGTGCATCTGGCTTCAGCTTTGTTCCTGGTTTAAGGTTCACTTCAGTTCCCGCTTCAGGTCGACCTCCAGGGCGAGCCTCCACCTCAGGCTTAAGTCCTGCATCCAACCCTATATCCCCCTCGCCTTTCAGATCTAGGCCCACATCTACACCCACGCCTACATCCACATCTACTCCCAGCTCTGTCTCTACACCCACACCAGCTCCAGCACCAGCTCCTGCCCCAGCACCAGCTCCAATAACTAGAGGGTCACCCTCTCCAACACGAACATCCACATCCATCTGTATAGCACTACCCGTCACAAACGGAGCAACATTTTCAATCAAAAGGCCAAGCTCAAGAGTCTGGACTGCTTCAAAATCCACAGGCTGCAAAATAAATGATAAAAGATAAAATGAGTGACTTGAGAGAAAACAGACACAAAAAACTATGAAATACATTTAAGAAACCAACCCAGAACTAGCTGCAAATTAAAACGTTTAAAGTCAACTTATACCACCAATTTCTAAAGGTGCTATTGTCATGAAATTCTCACCAGATGTCAAGAACAACCCATCCAATCCACACATGCAAAGAAATCAAACCATAGATGCTCATAAATTAAGTCATGTGTAATAATGAGAAATGTCACAAGGAAAAATGATTGAACACGCTTACTGAAATAGATTTTAAACTCTTTGTTAGGGTAACTAACTAAACCTTGTTGTTTAAAACCCTTTGTTGTTGATGACTGCTTCAGTACGCCTCCTGTATGGAGAAATTAGTAGCTCTGCACAAGTGGTCCTTGGCTCTTGACAACTCTGCTGATCATTCTTTTTACTCCTCTGTCTGAAATCTGGTCATGGTCGGTCTATGGTCTTTCCACTTCTGGATTATGGCCGTAGCAGTGCTCACTTAAACGTTCAGGCTATCAGGCTGGTAGGATTGCTTCTAAGTAATGATAGACTTCAGCTGGTGTCATGACTTTTTCATGCCTTTTTGCGTCTCCCTTTTCTCATATGCTCAAGACTTTTTCGCGGTTTCCCTGCATCTTTGTTTTCTTTGCATGTGTGAATTGCATGGGTTATGGTTGTGACTGACATCTGCTGATGTCATGTCAATAGCACCTTTACAAATAATAAAGGTGCTATTGAAATATCAAAAATATTGAAACTTGGTGACATGTTCAATAATTGTTTACCCGCTGTATTGAATACCTTTATCAACGTTAAGATGCCCACGTTGGTTTTGTTGTCTGTCTCAATGGAAAATAGTTTCTCTTCATTTCCTTTGGTAATTGTAAAGTGAGTCAGCCAGTTGTCTGTGTATTCTTGGTCTTTGTCCAAAGCTTTGATTCGCATCACCACTACATTTTCAACATTTTCATCCACTGAGCCAGAATACTGAAATTAGAACAGCATGTTAAAGATACACCCCATAATAAAAATGTTTTTGTAATAATAAGATGTTAAAAGGCATGACAGTAATATATTATTTTCGAAATTCAAATCCTATTGTCATCTTGTACTTTACTGGTTTTTTTCTTTATCATTGTGCTTACACTGCTCAAAAGACTAGAAAAACATTACATTATATGAACTGATAAATTGTACATAGTTCCTTTTTAAAATTTTCTATAGCTTTTTATGTAAGGTGGTATCTCACAGCCTGTGTTAGCATTCTTGTTCATTTTGGAGTAAATGAAATCCTGCAAAAAATTCATGAACCATTTTTTCAGTGTCACTCTGAAACAGCATGCTTTGAAATTTACCAGATGAAAAAAGGCAGTTCTGTTTTGTCACCAATAATTATCCTAACCCCAATGCTAAGCTATTAGAACATCCATTGATCCATCCTTCAGAATGCCATGCTGCGAACCACTGCAATGGAAACTGCAGGTGGCCACCCGATGAAGCCAACAGAACTACACCATCTGCAAAAAGCAAAGATGAAATCGTGCCATCCCCTACATCCTCAGGCTCTGCTTCTATTATAGAAGGCATGGCAATGTGATTAAGGAGATTCTCAATGTATTTCTCCTACTCTAGAGGCCTGTCAGGCCTGGCACCAGGGTAGGACCCTGGTAATCCTGTCCCAGGCAGTGTATACCGGACCCTTGATTTATTACAAAGTATAGGGGTTGTCTGCTTTAAAACTTGCAGCACATGAATAGTGCTAATAAAAACCCAGAGAGACCAACAGTGACCACTTGCTATTTTAGGGCATTTTTTAGGGAAAAGCATTAAAGACAACAGCCTTGATGAACGCAGTGTAGTTTGTACTCGAAAGCAGGGTTTATAGGGCTGTAACAGGTTTGTTGGACTCTCTGAGCTTATGGTGTAATCATCATTAGCAGCAGGCACTAATACTGTCATGTTTGGATGTTTTTCTCCTGACTTGGATGCTAGTTTTGGTTAACTGTAAAAACAAGATGCATGTTCTGTAAAAATTGAACAGCAGACATCATTACATATTTAATACGCAATAATACTGAGTAAATAATAGGGAATAATAATTAATAATGTCGAGAAGACTGAAAAACTGTTTATAACAGCAACCTGGAACAACATGGAGCAACTCACATGACATTACAAGGTAGGTATGCTTTAAAACATGCATTCCTTCCATCTTATTCAAAATTGGATCATGCTCAACAAAGTAAAGATTAAAACTATATTGAACTAGCGCTCAGGAGTGGAATATTTTCTGAGGGAATAAATCAAGTGACAACTCCAATCAGGAGTTTTTTCTTAAGTATTTTTATTCATCTTTAGGCATGAAAAGATGAATAAAAATACTTAAGAAAAAATCCCGATTGAGGTTGTCATAATTCATACATGACAGGGTTAAATAACAATAATTACAATGAAACACGTCATGCGTGAAAGGGTTAAGAAAAGCACGATTGATCCCACTAACATAAAGTGCATAATTTAACCAATCCCTAAATAATGAGATAGACACAGCTATGTACAGTTCTTTTGAAAGTGATTCATAATATAAGATAATATAATTTGGATGCCTCAAGAACAGGTAAAGTTCATATTCATTACCTCAGATTTTTCCAGAGTGGGCATGTTATCGTTGATGTCCAGGATCTTGATCTCTACAGTTCCAGTTCCTGTTAGTCCACCTGCTGCTCCTCCCATATCAGTTAGTTTTATAACCAGTCTGTAGAAGTCATAAGTCTGTCAGATTAAAAAAGGAGGGGAAAACACATGACTTATATCCAGATACAAACACAGAAGAATTGTAATCAGCTAAGATGAGTCGGTCCAGGTCATCACTGTTTTGCTTCCAAGGTGAGAAAATCACTTAACCTCCTAAGACCTGAACTCGTTCATGGCATGCATTTTTAATTTCTCTTTGCTATTTGGGCTGATTGGGACCTGATGAATGTAAAAACAAAGAATTACCTGATTTTTTTTTTTCCTGATTTTTGTTTCTGAGAAAAATGAGATCCACATATGAAGACATTCGTTTTAAATTTCGATCGACAGTATAATGTCCTCGTAAGAGGATATCAGGCCCTTGTAGAGCAAAATGCTGTATTTTGGTTTAGACAACCCAAAATGTGATGTCCACATATGTGGATGCCAGGTCCTAGGAGGTTAAGGTAAAGACTCATTAAAGTGAATGTTTGTTTTAAAAGAATGATCAGAAATGAATTTAAACAGTCAGGCATTTATGAAGATTTTGAAATAATTTTATGAAACAACTAATTTAGACAGCTCTGCACACCTGAATCAATGACAGGTGCATAGGAGGTGAAAAGCCTTCTTAAACATATATATATATAACTTAAATATATACATTTCGGTTCAGCCAACATTTGTCAGGAACAATAAAACAATGTGTATATATATATGTGACGACATCTGCACACTGTCTCGCTTACCAGTGTTTTCATTAAATTTTCTTTTCAGTCTGGGATCACTGTTTTATTGTACCCGACAAAGGTTGGCTGAAGCTAAACACATATATTAAAGAAATATATTAAGAAATTTAAGAAATAAATGTATGCAAAAATGTTGAAAGTGTATGTGTGTCTTACTGTATGTGCAGTGACTTGTAGCCTCACCTCTCTGTCCAGCGTGGGCTCTTTGACATACAGTTTTCCAGTCGTTTCATCTAAATGGAACATGTGACCTGTGCCTGCTGGCTCCTGACTGATGATTCTGTAGGAGATCTTTGCATTAATTGTTCCAGCTTGATCGTTGTCTTTACCCTCAAGCCGCATGACAAAGGTTCCTGCAGTGGAGCACAACAGCACAACATGATAATTTGACAAACAAGTAATTTTCACATACATAATATATGCAGGCTGTGTTTAGATCTGACAAAAAAGAAGATTACATTCTCAAAATGAATTTCAACTGGATCTTATAGAACGCAGACATATTTTAACACTTTTTAAGATGTAAATATGATGTGGATGGCTGTGACTGAGCAAGTTGAAGGTTCTAGCCCAGGGTTCTTCTGTTCTTCTTTTCCCCCGTCTGTTATGTTTCCTGTTGTCTCTCTTTTCTCCTTATGCCATCACATAAATAAAAATGTGTTTAAAATCCATCATTACCTTTTTTGCTTGCCTCATTAATGTTTTCAGTATGCAGCTCAAAAGAAGGAGCATTGTCATTTTGGTCCAGGACTGTTACAGTCAGTGGGATGTTATCCTCTGCAGTGGTCCCATTCCTGTATCTAGCGATCCCTGTTAGCTGTGTAAATTGTGAATGACAGACTGAGATAGTTTTAAAATTAATCTTTTAATATGTAATATAATTACATATAGAAACGATTATAATGATTTCAGAATTTCAGATCATACCTGGACTTCTACGGCCCAAGATTAAAAATTAAAGTTAAAGTTCAACTTTTACTCAAGAAAAGCAATTAATTACATATTACTCATTACTTTTTCTAGAAGTAATGTAGTATGTTACTTAAAAACATGTTGGAGAAAGTCATTTGTTACACTACTCATGACATTACTTTCTCGGTACTCTGTAAAATGACCTGAAACGCAAAGTCACATAATTAACAATACAAACCGATAGGTTCATACGTCCCACACACCAACACAAATCTCTAGTAGGTTTTTATGTATGAACACAAAGCCAAAACCACAAAGCAAAGACGAAAATCAGTCCTTGAAAGTGAACACCGCAGTGATTCTACTGTAGAAACAGGAATGGGTAAAATTGAAGGCTTCAGGTCTGACTGCTTAAAATCAGGCTTCGGCTGCTGGGGTGTGTTTGGCACTCCGCTTTAAAATCACTCTGGGTTCTTGGCTAGCTTTGTGATAGCATGAATGCATGTAACACAAGTTAGGAAGTCTTTGATCCAGGAGCAGGTGGCAGGGGGGATGTGAAGGTGGTCCAGTTTGGTGGTGACGACGTCTGGGATTATAGTGTTTAATGCTGAGCTGTAATACACGAAGAGCATCCTGACGTAGCTCTTCCTGTTCTCCAGATGGCTCAGCGCTCTTCTAACTTGTGAGGGTAGGAAGGCAACTAACTGTAAGCTCTGTGTCTTCATTAACAGACGGGTGCCTACATGACTGTTGAAATTTAATGCATTTGAAAGCCTGACTCTTAGCCTTGTGCGAAAGCTATTATTTGTTATCTATTGTCCACCTGACACTTACTCAGAGTTTCTATTGGATTGTTAAGACTTCAATGTGTACAAATGTTGCAGAATGTGGCATGGTGGAATTATCACGAAAATCTCCCCGTAAACATCGGGACAGAAATATTTTCCATTTCATTTATTGCATGCTTTTGTTTTTTGTGTTTGTGTGAGACAAAGGCCACACCCACGTGGGGGTGGAGATTCTACTCTCGTCCAGCTGCTCGTCCAGTTAAATACTGGTGTGTGATTGAGCCCTTCTCTATAAAGGGGAGAGAAAAGGACATTTTAAAGGAAATTACTTTTAACCTGGCCTGGATGGTTTTGCTTGTAATATAATTACATTTTATCAGAAGGAGGATTCGTTTTAATCTGGCTTTATGCAGATTTGTTGTGATAAAAGACTTGACTGGAAACTGTTGGTTTGCTGTACGTGTGTGTTACACGGGTTTATAGAGGAAAAGCGT
>VOQK01008438.1:1318-12604 GCA_015052645.1 Benitochromis conjunctus | reverse complement strand
TTCAAAACTACACCTTTCTTGGCTGCTTTCTGCGAGCACGTTGTGCTCTGTCAGTTCTACGTGCTGCACAATAACATTCAATACTTAATATTTAATGTTAACCTAGGTTATTGCTGTAGTCCCCATATTGCGTTGTTCTGCAATGCTTTTGGTTGTTTCTTTTGTTTTGTTTTTTTTTTCTTCTCTCCCTACCCACCTCCCTCCCTCCCTTTCTTTCTGTCTCTCTCTCCTTTCTCTATAAAAAAAATAAAATAAATAATGTCTGTCCCATGTATAAAGAAAAAAAAAAAAATCTCAGACGAGCTCGAATCTCAGTGGGTCAGAGTTTACGTTTTTTGAAAATCTAGTGAATTGGCAGCAGCTACCAAATAAGGTCCAAGGAAATGCAAGGGATGGAGGCCATCGTTAGGGATCAAAATAAGCTTTATGGCCAAATCAACAATCTAGTACATTATTTTAAAAGAGTGAATGCACTAACCAGCTCAACCAAAAGGCCTGAAGGTCCACAGAAGACAACTGAAGTGGATGTCTAAGGAGCTTGAAAAGAAAAGCGTCTGGACTTCTTTAAGTTTCTTGAAGACGTTTCACCTCTCATCCGAGAAGCTTTTTCAGTTCTAAGCTTCCTCTAACTGAAGAAGCTTCTCGGGTGAGAGGTGAAACATCTTTCCAAGCTCCTTAGACTACGATGACCTGGATGACTGAAAACCTTCACAGACAACTGAAGTGGACGATTGCACAATTCTTTCCAGGGTTAAAAACGTCACTAAATCTAACACAGTCAAGAATACTCTCAAGGACGTAGATATGCAATTTTCTACTGTCCAAAAAAATCTGTCTTCATGAATGTAACAATACAGAGTGTTTCAAACAAGGTGCTGGATTTTGAACTGTACAGGGCTATACTCTCCACTCAGATCCAGCCAAATGCTGAAAACTGATTAGATGACACTATACAAAGCAAACTGGTAATGACCCAAAGCAAAATATGAAATGGGATATTCTTCAATGGCCAAGTCAGTCACCTGATCTCAGCCCAATACAGCATGCTTTACAGTTACTGAAGACAAAGCTGAAGCCAAAGAGACTCACAAACAAACAGCAACTGAAGATGTTTCCAGTATAGGTGATGTCCAAAAAATGTTCATCTAATTATTATTAACAATATTTAAAATATTCATATATTAAAAAATTGTTAGTTTGCCCAATCTAACAAACTTTTGAGCCCCCGAAAAAGTAAATGCAATACTTTGTTAAATATCTTGAATTAAATCTAAAAGTCTGCACTACTGTCACATTTTAATTGTTTGATTTAAAATCCTCTATCGTGGTGTGCAGAGGCAAAACTACAAAAAACTGCGTCGTTCTCCAAAAACCTATGGACCTAAATGCATGTCAGTCTTAATAAGTTAGAGAAAGAAACTTGTGTAGTAGTGTTGTCTCTGCTGTGTCCAAAAGAGTCCTATTGTGAACACAGAAATATCGACACATTCTTGTGCTGATTGTATGTCATTAAGTGCTTGGGCGCGTCAGTTCTTCATGTTTTCTATATGAGGCTCTAATCAAAGCCAGCTTCAGCCCTTCTGCCGGAACCCAGCACACACACAGAGACGTTGGACTGGAGTATGATGTTATTTTCCAGGCTGAGCTAATGGTCTCTGGGGCTCAGTTCTCGCTCTCTCTCTGGTTGCTGTCGGACTTTGCACTGTTACACGATGCAGCCGTGGATCCCTGGGAATGCTCTAATGAAGACTTATGAGAAGCTGGATGTTTCTTGGCTGTGGAGGGAGGGATGTAGGGAGGACACTGAAAGATGGAAGATGGGAGTGAAGCAGAAAAGGGTGAGGAGTGAAGCATGAGAAGAAGGAGGGAGAGAGCATGCAGTGAGGCAGAAAGATGGATGCATGGAAGGAAAGCTAGCAGGAGTGGCTGTGCGAAAGAGACCCAATGCTGGTTGAAGGCCCTGCAAACCAAACGCCTGTGAAAACTTCCTGGCTTTCCTTCACATGTTCATTACACACACTTTATATGCAGTGGAATGTGCCTATAGGGGACTTGATGTCTTTGGAAAAGTGCTGAATCAACTTATTGAAAACTTTTACATCTTCAGTGGGGAGATTGTTGGTGTTCTCTCATGAGAATGTAAGTGTTTTAAACTTTTGCAACATAGCCAGCATTCCTATTTTTCTGTATTTTGGAGTATGTATGTGAGATATCCTCATTCAGGCTCATGTGTCACCCTCAAGCCCTCTCAAAGCATATTTCTATCCATAGGCATGCTGCAGAACTGCAATTAGAGGAAACCCACCTTCTCTAAAGCCACTCTGCTGAAGCGATTCTTCTCTACTTGTCTGAAAAATATGAGCTTGTATGGTGATTACATGTGTAATTTTTCAGAGCTCTAAGCTCTCTCCCCGTCTCTTTTCTTCTTGCTTATACTGCCAGGCATCTTGTTTTCATGCAGACCCACTGTGGGCTTTTTGAAAATCATCTGAAACATTTAAAAAGCAAATCTCAGGATTTATTCAGTCTGCTTTCACAATGTGCCCCTTTATTTTCTTGTACGGTAATCAAAGTGTTGTCTTCAGGTTTTGTTTATCACGTTTTGATAAAACCAAATGGTAACAAACTGGCAAAAGGGAGTACCTTGACTAAGAGTCTATTACTTTATCTTGCTATGCACACAGATCGTTTTTTCTTTCTTTTTTTTAGTTTTTATGCTTGTTGGTAAGACAAGGGCTAACACAGGTATTTGGTTTTCTGAAGCTAAGCTAAGCAAGCTCATGTGAAGATAAGGATGTGAGGCCTTAGTTAGCCATCTTAGTAGACAGAATAGAAAAACATCTAACAAAAAAATAAAGACGTACCTTTATAGCTAGAAACACCATGTCGTGGGTGTTAACAGTAACTGTGTCAGCACCTGACACAGGCCTAAAGACCAATTAGCAACCCCCAGGAACCTTTGGTTACTTGGGAAAAATGTGTGTTCCCTGACGGGTTGGTGAGTAGTTGTTGGTTGCTACTAGGTGTGATTGGTCACAAAGATGTATGTGGTGCTGCCCTGAAAACCTACTTGTAATTGCTCTGGTCAGTAGCAGATTGCAGCCTGTAGTTTGCATAAAACATGCTGACTGCAGGCAAGTGTTTGTAGACAGGTCAGTGTCTTCCATGCAAACTGTGGGTGGCTATGGGAGTCTGCGAGTGACCAAAACCCATTACAAGGAGGTGTTCAGCACAGCTCAATATGCCTCTTTGCAAAATACTTTACCTAGAAACTGTAAACAACCTCCTGCAGCCACCCACAAACCAGTCAGGGAATATATATTTTTCCCTAGCAACTGGTTACCATCACACATACATACACAGGCATGTGTGACTGGCTTAGCGTAGATTTCAGCCGACTGCTAGCAACCTTCAGCAACCAACCGAAACCGGTTAGGGAATGCACATTTTCCCTAGCAACCAGTGGTTGCCAGGCAATTCCCTCGTGATCTCTAGGCCTGCGTCACTGGGATCTAATTAAGATCCTCTTGATTTGTTTCATAATTGCAGCTATCTTAATAACTTTACTTTTCTCTTTTTTGGTCCAAGGAAAGCAGTAGAATGATAGTTATATACTGTTTACTTTTTACTGTGATTTATTGAAACAACAGGAAACACTGAAAAGATGAGAGCTTCCGCCAGCCTGGACAGCGAAACTGCACTGATACTTCATCACTTATTAATTAGTGTGAAAATACATCACACAACACTCTGTCTCTTATCTTGATAAGCCGAAGTCATGCAGAGTACTTTAAATTTCAAGTGTGTATAATTTCCCATAACCTGCCATTTATTTTGAACGTTTCTTGCATACATAACAAAGACCCACTGCTTCTCCTGTGGTTTAAATCGCTCGCCCTGTGAATGACAGAGGAGCTTCGGCCGTTTTGATTTAAGATGGGGGTGACCGGGTTGAGCCCTTCGAGGGTAGTGAAGGCTCCTTCTGTCCCCATTCAGGGGAGAATCCTTTCTTTAACTTCCTCTCCCTCTTCTGCCTTCACTCCAGTCTAAATGTCAGCCAGCCTGAGAGCGAGAGAGACAGAGAAAGAAAGAGGGAGAGCTGCGGTCTTCTGGGAAAAAGCCATTGAAAGCATACATGATGACACACTTCCTCCATTCAGTCTGATGAGCTATTGAAAAGCAAGATGACATTTTGCAATAATACACCATATAGCTCCAGAGTTTAGGGAGATTAAATATTGTTCATAAATATGTGATGCCTGGCATTTATTGATGTTTGCGGCCAGATTTTCTGTCAAATCATTTTCTGTGTCAGCTCGCAGTTTCAGCTTTATACGTGAGGAAATATACCGCGTCTAGTCAAGATGATGAACCATGACAGCGAGCTGTTATAATCAGCTATCCAACCAGATTGTTTAGCCAAAGGAACGTAAAGAGTTGCAGAGGATAATATGGAAAGATTTATAATAGACCTCAAGCATAATTATGAAAAATGATCTATTGTGCGTATTGCGCAAGCAAACCACGTGATTGTTGAGGTAACAGAGCACCAAGAATCAAGTTCAGGCTTCAGCTTTGTGTCCTACTTACAGTAGAAAATTTTGCTACATCAGCTTGCACACCAGCCTGGAAAATCAGTTTTAGGTGATGAGAAAAATGATTTAGTTGACATGCTTTCCCACGAGAGTGTGTTTGAAAGCTTCTTGTTTTTTATGCTGAGAGGTGTGTGTGGGTTTGTGTAGCTGCATTTGCCAGCATGTGCAAGCACACATCAGGTGGAAAACTAACAATATAGCAATTTGGGGAAATCAGTTTGCCTTTTTGGGAGCGGCAGGCGAGATCATGCTTTTATGTCTGCTCTCCCTCCTCATCTGCCTCCCTCAATTTTTACCCTTTTCACCTTCCTCTGTGCTGCGTTCTTCTATCATTCCTCCTTCTGTGAGAAGAGGAATGCATGTTATTTCCTTTTATGTCCCCAAATCGGTGTGAAGTCCCCATGAAGGGTAGCAGATTAGTGCCATTTTCATCCAGATAATTTCAACAGCTGCAGCGATGGTGGTGCTGCCGACATCTGTAGCCTCTCGTCTCCTGAGAGACACTCTGGCTGTTGGTTAAATTTCTGTCGCTTCAGATCAGCCCAGCTGGAGAAACACTAAACAGGCACATTTTATTCGCTCTGGGCCCCCACGGATGTTCTGGCTTCACAATGCTGGAGCTGACGTATCAATGAAGTATTGACTGTTGCATGCAGAGAAGGGAACAGTGAGGGTAGCAAGGGGGCTTGAGTTAAATTTTACAGGGGAAAAAGTGTCTGGTTGAAGACAGCAGAAAACGCCACTGGTTTTAGAAGACTAGAGAAGTTTTTAAATGTGTGACTTTGGGTTAAATAAGTAAAACAGTATAAATCTCATTAAAGGCTCATTAGACTTGCAGTCATGGGTATTCATATTTTGCAAATATGTGCTTTTTATGTCATCTCGTCCTTTATTTGATGTAATAATCTTTCAGTTTTCGGGTTTTACCTATGAGGACATCATAAATATAATGTGAACCCTAAAATGAGGTTAATATGAACTCAGATCAACTATAAAACATATCATGTCACACTCTGAAATAATAATACAGACTATAGAAAGTACATCATTACTGCTTCCATAGGGAATATGAGGGTAAGAAGCAGCTAGGTGCTGCTAATCAAAAGCATGTGGTTAACTGATCGTCAGTAAGTGTGAGCACTTCTATAAAAGCAGAACTTTTGGCAGTTTGCTGGTCTCAGAGCATTCAAGTGTTTGTTAAAACAATACAACAGAGGAAAGACATCAGTCCTGATTTTAGAGAAGCAATTGTTGCTACCCACCAATCTGGGAAGGGTTATAAGACCATTTCCAAACAATTTGAAGTCCATCATTCTGCAGTGAGAATGATTATTTAGAAGTGGAAAATATTCAGAACACTCGCCCAGCAAAGTAACCCCAAGGTCAGACCGTGCAAGGCTGAGAGAAACTGCAAAACACCCAAGAGCTACATCTCTGGCTCTACAGGCCTCAGTTAGCATGTTAAATGTTAAACTGTGACAGTTTTTTTTGAAGGATTGCCAGAGAAAGCCTCTTTCTCTTAAAAGAACATGGCAGAACGGCTTAGGTTTGCAAAGTTGAACAAACCACAAATCGTCTGAAACATTGTCTTTTGGACAGTGGGGATATTTGCCATAATGCACAGTGCCATATTTGGCAAAAACCAAACAGCATAATGAGCACAAATACCTCATACCAGCTGTCAAGTGCGGTGGTAAAGGAGTGATGACTTGTGCTTGTTTTGTAGCCACAGGACCTGGGTACCTTGTAGTCATTGAATCAACCACAAACTCATCTGTATACCAGAGTATTGTAGAGTCAAATATACGGCTATCTGTCTGACAGCTAAACACAATCATGTGAGAGACTCAGAAAATCATCTAGAAAACTATTACCTCAAGTTACTTACAGTTATTGCTGCTAAAGATGATTTCACAAGCTACTGAATCATGAGGTGTACTTAATTTTCCACACACTGCTCCTCCATTTTGGCTAATCTTTTCTTGAGTAAATAAAGACAGAATGTGACATGTCACTTTGTCATGTCATGATGTTGTTCATCTCATGCTGCATTTACCTAATTTTAAGACTTGCTAAAGACTAGATACTTTTTCATTACGTCCTGATATGCAAAACCTTAGAAATGACCATGACAGTACATCGGAGAAACTCCATCTTTCATCTATGTTACGTCCCCTGGCTAGCCTAGGGGATAGAAGGGACTAACATAAAGTTAAAATAGTGAAGGAGGAGTCAAGATGGCAGTTTTTAAAGGTTTATTTCCTGCTAGTCTTAAAGTTCTGGTTCAGACTGACATTTAACTTCAGGGAGAGCCAAGGCCAACATACCAAACAAAACATCCCTAATAGAAAATAAAAAGAACTTACCTAACCTTACCAAAATATACAACCTACAACGATAACCTACCTAACCAGCACATAAACAGGAGAAAACAAGAGATCACAAAACAAATGGCAGCTCCTCCCCTACAGGCAATATGAACACAGTCACATAAGATACATACAACTCAAAGGCATTTAAGCCTGCACAAGTATGGCAGTCAAAATGGCCGGAAGGCCCAGAAACATAGCTACACAGACATTATGTAGGGCTCTGCTAATTGGAGATTAGGTTGATTCAGGTAGCAGCACCCAATCAGGACAGAGGAGGTGGAACCTAGGCACAAGGCATTATTTCACAAGAGCTAACCAGCATCCTATTGGGGGATGTAACAATCTAGCTTTATTTTGTTTGAATTATTTGAATTAGCTGAAAATCATAGCATTGTTAGTACATTTGAATAATATTATAATGAATTTTTTTTGCTTTTGTCTCTTATCGAGTGCACCTGTTCAGATTTCTTGCTCTAACAGACTTGCTCTCGAAAAACAGGAGCAAAGCTGTCATAACAACCGAGGGTCTTCTGATTGTCACAGATTGTTAGGGACCCTCAACATCCGTTACATGTTGAAATTCCTCATATTCTGGATGCTTCAGTCATTTCTTCAGTCAGTAGGTGCAACGAATAGATACTCTTGTCCCATCTCTTAAAGCAAACTATAACCTATAATCTTGGAGCAACTCTTCTATTGTATTAAAATAATGGAAGTTTTACTCTGTTCTAATATGTTAATATCAATGATCAATTTATGCACTACATGGCCCGCTTCATGGATTCTGAATGCACTGAATAGCAAGAGACCCTTTTTTATAAAACAAAAAAAACAAAAAACAAATATCACCAGTCATGTAGCTTTGTATTAAAAGGAAAAGACTGTGTTTTGAGTACAACGAGTGAAGCATTTCTGATGGCTCTGACAGAAATAAAGAGTGTTTTTTTCCCCCCAGCTCTCTAATCACTAAACTCAGTTGCACGGCATGAGTGAGTGTCATTGGCAGATCTGCAGAACTGCCTGTGTGCTGTGTTTGCGTTGGGTGGGTATTGATTTTGTGTTTGTCCTGGTAAATACTGTATTTTGGAACCTGCTGCTTCACTGAAATCTGGACAGAGTTGCTGGCTGGTAACAGAGGAGATGGAATGACACGCATGGGGGAGAGGTAAAAGAGTGCATGGTGCAACAGTAATACAGCCTGTGGCAAAGAGGGAGGAAAAATATGCGCTTGACGACTAACAAAGAGGAGTGTGGAGAGCGGGGAAACAATAGGAGGTACAAAAGAAGGGGATAAAAAAAGAAATAAGACAATGGGGTAAAAATGCAAGATTTTAAGAAAAAGAATAATGAAGCGGAGGATGAAGGAGTTTGTGGGCTGCTAATTCTCACTTGGAATACATATACTCCAATTCACTTCCAGTACAGACAGGATTTGTAGCCAAATCATCATTCGATCCTCCCACTCGCTCCCCTCGCTGTTCAAGAACTTAATTGCAGAGTTATTTTGGCCTTGTCTGTTGTTGTCATTTTTGCATTTAGTCAGCTAATGAAAACACAGACCACACATCCGAGATAAGATCAGGTCCTTTTCTAAAAAGTTAAAACGAAAGAAAAGAGAAAAGTTAAGAAAGAGTTGTCAGACTTTGTGTCAGGCTTCTGACAAGGATAATGAACAGCAACGCTTTCCTCCTGCTCCCGGCGCCAGGAGACACGATTAACAAAGAATCATCAGACAAAGAAAAAAAAATAAAAATAAAAACGGGTTGATACTTAATCTTGGCTGTTGACTGTCCTGTGTCATTTTTGGAAAATGAAACAGTGAGAGACAAATGATCCTCTTAATGCTTGCTTTGTCTTTAATTAAGTGAAATTGCAGACTTTTTGTCATTTAAACATCAACTAAAGACACTTCAAGATCCAGACAGGAGTAATTACATAGAATAGCAGCATACGCCAGAAATGCTGTTCCCCTTCAACTTCAGCAGTGCTTTAAATGGAGTGTTTTTTTGGGGCATAAAGAGAGGGAACACAGAAGAGCGTGAACAAATAGAAGAAAATGGCAGATGAGTAATCTGTAACAGAGAATTAAGCTTTGATTTGGAATTCAGGCTGGGATGTATTTGCTTAGGAATAAAAGTGAAATCGGAGAATTGTTTTGGTTTAATGGATTTTTAATGCTAATGTATAAATACACCAGGCTATGTTTAGCTAGAGTTGGCTGCTTCTACAGTCATAATGTTTTCCTTATTTCAATAGCGCATTTAAAAGCAACAAGGGTGACCAATATGTTTTACAAGTTAGTTCAGAAAAATCAAAACAAGATAAAACCACATATAAATAAAACATGAAAACAAAGAAACTGTCGTGGTCCTGAGTCAGTGACCCAGTGTTTTGTAGCTGTTTCATTTGTGTTTCTTGATTATTTGTTATTCAGGGTTGTCACTGTTAATATGTTGGTTTCTGGTTTTGCATTTTGAGCTCTTTCTGTGCTGTGTCTCTCTGCCTGCCCTGGTCCCACATCTCTGTGTTCCCTCCGTTGCCATGTCTGTCTTAGTGTTAAGCTCGTGTCTGTGCATACCTGTTGTATTTCCTGTTTTACTTTGATAGTCCCTATCCTGTGTGTAGTGTGTCTGGTTTTGCTACCCTTTGTCTCGTGTGCTCTAATTTCTCCCAGCTGTGTTTCCCTCCTGTCTCCCATTCCCTGATTGCTCCAGTGTGTATTTAAGTCCTGTGTTTCTTCTGCTTGTTACTGGTCTGTCTGGGTCTCACCCTGGTGTGATCATGCATTCTGCAAGTCATGGTTTCAGGTTAGTTTAGTTTTTTTCTCAGTTTAGGTTTATCTTAGTATCTATCCTTCCCATCTCTGCTCAGTCTGTTTTCTCACCATTTTGAAAATAAAGCTCACTCTCATCAAAGCCGGTGCCTGCATTTGGGTCCTTCGTTCACTCATATCTCCACGCAAACACAACAAAATTAATTAAACGCAGGCTAAAGTAAAAGGACACAACATAATAAAAAATATAAAAACAGCCTGACGGGGTTCAAACTGAACAAGGTAAAAACGTAATGAGCTCAGAGCGGCCAAAGGAAGGAGGAATCTGTGATGAAGGAGCCTCAGGCTACGTCCACACGTACCCGGGTATTTTTGAAAACTGAGATTTTCCGTTTTTGTTTAAAAAAAAATCCCGTCCACATGTGCAGTTTTGAAAAATATCGCCGTCCACATGTAAACGCCAAAAACGAAGGAAAACGCTGTCAGGAACATGCCAAAGCAACAGGTGGCGATATAATCCTAACCGTGTAGAAATGTTGGCCAATCAGAAGCCTGTAAACGCTGCAGATAGTAAAATTAACAGTAACATTATTTTCTCTAAGTCCACCATTGTAGCAATTCATCGCCCCGAAACATAATAACGTGGTGCACAGTGTGACGTCAAAAAAAGGTGCACACCTTTGACGTTGCGTTTTCTCCGTTTTCATTGTTTTCACTGTCCACACATAAACTCAAAAACGGAGTTTTCGAAAATATCCATCCTGGCTGGAGTTTTTAAAAATCTCTGTTTTCAGTGATCAAAAACGCCGTTTACGTGTGGACGGAAGGTGCAAACGCATAGAAAAATCTCAGTTTCCAAAAATACCCGGGTACGTGTGGACGTAGCCTCAGTCTTAGACAGAAACATCAACATCAGCAAGAACCTAGATTAACAAGGAGTGCCTCAACGCCATTCAAGTGGAACAAACTATCTGGCAAGGAACAGAGGTCTGAACTATAAAGCAGGATTTCATCTTATCCAGGTAACTTCAGGGTTAACCCTCAGTTTTCTGTTTTACAAAGGTGGATCACTTATTACCAGACTACATCACCCTGGTAACTAAATGCAAAACTAACCTGCTCTGGAGTAGGTTATTTTCCAGATTAGAAATCATCAGGTATGAAATCACCGCCTGCTGACAGATCAGTTCTCCAGAAAATAGCATCACCAACCCTGGAAGATCCCTCAGACCTCCATGTTTATTCTTTATTCTCAGACTGTTAAACGACGCTGGACCTGCAGCTGAAGGAATAAAAACTACAACTGTCTCACACAGATTTAACCATCAATTTAATGAAATACTCGACTAGAATCTAATTCTGATACTAACTCACTGTACGGTGATCTTCACGGACACTGATTTGTCTTCAGCAGTTGAGTTGATTTGCCAACAACACACCTTTCATGTGAATACACAAGGGAAACCCTGGTTTAATTTAGTGAGTTGATAACCTTATTAGTAGTAGCATAAGTAAATCCAGATAACATAATGATCCCTGTGGTCAG
>VOQK01008429.1:48190-85499 GCA_015052645.1 Benitochromis conjunctus | reverse complement strand
CACACTGAGGTTAAGTATGGAGTTCCACAGGGTTCAGTGCTAGAACCAATTCTGTTTACATTATATATGCTTCCCTTAGGCAGTATCATCAGAAAGCATAGCATGTGGGAGTGGAGGAGAGGCAGATGAGAAGGAGCGAGGAAACACGAAGGAGAGAGCACAGACATGACGGGCTGGGGAAACATGGATAAACATTATGGAATAAAACACGAGGGGAAACAAGACACAACACACCTAAACACAAACACGGATACACAGAGGGAGACACAGGGACAAGACATGAGGGGAGCCTAAATGTACCAAAGTTAACGTAGAATAAACTCAGGATACCACAGGAATAATAAACCATAACACAACAGATCATAAAAACACAAAGAACACAAAATGCTGGGTCAAAAGGATCCAGAACCATGACAAGAAGTCTCTAACTTTTATAATATTTTTTATAATTTCTACAGTTTAATGGAGAGAGACAAAATAAAAACCAAAAAAACAGAAAAAACATGAATGTTGTAATTGATCGGCATGTCAGTGATTCTTAAGCAAAATCTGACTTTGTACTTGGTGGAGAAACTGTTGTTGGAAAGTGCAGCGGCAATATGTTTCTTGTAGCTGACCACCAGGTTTCACACATGTCAGGAGGGATCCACTCCTCTTTACAGAAACTCTCAAAATCCTTTAGGTTTCTTGGCTGCCGCTTGGCAACTCGAAGCTTCAGCTACCGCCACAGATTTTCTATAGGACTGAGATCTGGAGACTTGCTAAGCCACTCCATGACCTTAATTTACTTCTTCTTTAATCACTCCTTTGTTGCCTCTGTGGTTTGTTTTGAGTCACTGTCATGCTAAGACCCATTAATGACCCATCTTCAGTGTTCTGGCTGAGAGAAGGGATTTTATGGTACACGGCCCAGTCCATTGCCCCATCAGTCCAATGAAGTTGACCATCATCGGATTGCCCCAAACAGCCCCAAAGCATAATGTTTCCACCTATGAGCTTGTCTGTGGGGATGGTGTTCTTTGGATCATATTCAGCAACCGTCTTCCTCCAAACAGTTTCATTCAGTGACATGCAAATTAATTCACAATTCTTTATATAATGCGTCTTTTCTGGATTTTTGATTGATATTCTGTCTCGCTCCATTGATATTAAACTACCATGAAAATTTGAAACTGTTCTTTAGAAGTAAGCAAACGTACATATTCAGCAGGGGATCAAATCATTATTTCCCCTTCTTTATGCATCTGGGTCTGATTATGCACAGCTTTCTGGGTTTGCTTTTGTTGCATTGCTCTTTAATGTGCCCTTTCAATTAAGCAGCACTCAGTGTAAGGACATGAGACGGTGGCCGGCACCATCCACTTACTTGATCTTTGGTTTTTGATGAAGAAAAGCTTCAGGCGCTCCTTGAAGGTGTTTTCGTTCACATAAAACTCTACCTGCACCCTAACAGGTAAGAGAGGGAGAGAGACTGTCACACAAGAATCAGCAGCATAAACAGAGATGTTTTTCAAAATGAAGACCTTTATACAGCATATGAATTATGAATATTCATAATGCTGTTTTTGTAATTATCTGCCTGAGGAGAGTTAGGTAATTATCTGTGTCTGATTTAGTTCCTAATTACAAGACACAAGTCCTGTAAGCCACGCAGCTTCAACTGAAGACACCAAAGAGCAGCTGCTGGTGTGGAGCATCATTTTAGCCAGAAGTGAAGTTAAAAGAGAAGACGGTAAATATTTTTGCTTATTTTTTGTATTCTAGATAACAACATTCATCTTTTAAAAGGAGACAGATAAGATAAGATAAGATAAGATAAGATAAGATAAGATGGCCTTTACCAGTCCCACAGTTGGGAACCTCACATTTCACAATTTTTTAATAATATGTTTTTTCTATTCCTCTGATATCGTCATTAAAAAGGTCATATAGAAGACGGGAACTATTTATGCAGATATCACTGTGTCAGTGACATCTATCAGTGGCATTGCTAGATTTCCATATCAGACCAGAGCATGTTTTATGATGAGAAATCCAACATCCAGAAATGGAAGGAAAAGACGCACTTGTGCATAAATGAATATTAGATTTGTTTTTGCACCATCCCACAGAAGGATTACACATGTTGTGCGAGACATTGTGCACTCCCGTTTGTATTTGCTATTAAGAATGAAATAATGAAGATGAAAATGTAAATCCATCAGTGACTCCTTTACAAATTAACTGTGGTTACTGAGAAAATATCTTGAGTGTGAGGAAATTCGTTTTTCTCTCATCTGACTCCTGTTTCTGCTCATGTTTATGCTAAATGAGAAATCACTGCATCTCCCCACACAGCTGCGTTTGTGCACTCTCAAAGCTGTCAAAGACTGAGCCTCCTGTATCCCTGTGACAGCATCAGCCCATCCATCAGGTTTTGATGTGGAGGTCCATCTAGCTGGAGTCCCTGTGACATTTTTTCAAACTGTTGTGACTCCCAAAGAAAAACAACACAGACACAATGAGAACATGAAAACTCCACAAAGAAGACACTTCAAACGTAAGACCCTGTTGCCAACAACTGACTGAGTGCTGCTGCTACTGTATAGCTTGGCTTATCACTTATGCCAGCTGGTGAGATGCTTTAGTCAATATTGTACTGTGCAAAAGTTTTGACTCACCCCTACTTTCTTCTATTTCTCTTTGAAGGAGGGAGACTTGCAAGTTCTTTACGGTTGTCTTGAGCAAAAGTTCTCCAGGCTTTCTGAAGGTCTTTCAAAGCTTTTCTTGGTGCTTTTTCATTCATTTTAAGTCCAGTCCTTACACCTGACCATTTTCAGAGAATTGTTTTATTATTATTATTATTATTATTAAGCCACTTACTGTAACACTGACCTATGAATCATTCATGCATTAAAAAAGGAATCAAACTCAGGGGATGAAAAAGTGTTGTGCTTACACATATCAGAAAACTTAGCAAAGAACCCTTATTAAATGGTATCTTTAGGCACTTTGTTACAAGTTGGACAAAGATAAAATAGAGTTTTTGAAGCAACAAGGTGATTCCCAGAGAGCTCTTAGCTAAACACTTGGCATGTATCTGAGGAAACAAAGTTTGAGGAAACTGGACAGTCGAGTCCAGGGTAGTCGAGGATAAAATCAGAAGTGGCTGGTCTAAGAAAGTATAACAGATGAACAGTATTTTAAAGTCATGTCATTAAGAAATAGGGGGGGGGGGATCCAGCAAAGACCTGACACAGGACCTGAGAGTTGCATCTGACCCTTCCATTCATCCATCTACTATTCAATGAAACCTCATCAGAAACGGCCTCAGTGCAAGGACGGTTGTCAAGAAGCTATTCCTAAGGAAGCCTCATTTTTCAGCGAGATGATAATCCCAAACAAACTTCCAATTCATTAAAAGCATACCACACAGTCAACACTAAAACACACCAGGATCTGGTGAGCATTGGCCTCAACAGATCCTGGCCTCAACATTATTGAAGCAGTGTGGGATCATCTTGACAGAGAAGGGAACGAAGGGTGGCCAACATCCAAAAAAGAGCTTTGAATGTCCATCAAGAAGCCTGGAGAACTATTTCTGAAGACTAAAAGAAATGACAAGAAATCTTGGCTAAGCGAGTTCAGGCTGTGAAACAAGCTCCTTGCTGTGAGGCAAACCACCAAATCCTCAAATTTTTACTTTCACTTTTTTTTACAACCTATTTCACAATATCACATTGATCATTTCAGCGCATACATTTTCAGAATGGACTACAACACCAGAAAACTCAAACTTTCTTGTTATAAGAAAGACCAGTGGTTAAAATAAGATTTCATAAACATTTTGTCAGACAGAGCAAAACACAAAACGAGAGAAAGTGCAAAAACTTATTTGATAGCTATCAATGAAAGAGAATATGTACTTTAGTGTGCAGGGCTGTCTTCACAGTACTGTTTTCTGATGGATGGGCATGGGAAGGAATGGAAAGGAAAAAGTGGAGGCATGAGAGAGATTAGCAGGATTTCAGAAAGGGTGAAAAACTGCAATGCTTCACTGATGCTCCATTAATCTCAAGTTTTGGCTTGTGGCTGAAAGGATCACAGTGGAAGGGAAAAGGCGGTGTGGGTTGCTGGATGCGGCACTAAAACGGCTATTTCAGGTCTGCACGACACTAAAACTACATCACAGTGATGGAAACCCTGCAGTGAAAAAACTGAGAGAATCGCTCTGCAATGAGAACTAAAAACATCTGTAACATGTGGCCAGCAGCAGGACAGAGATGGGCTCTGAAGGCAGGAACACTTCAAATGAGAGGCTGTGCTGTCGTATATGAGAGTCCTACAGATTGCTCTCTGTCTGTCTGTGTCTGTCTGTCTAGCTCGCCCTTATACCCTCCCACGCGTACATAGGCCTAATGGGTACAAGCAATGGCCCTTAATCAGCTCCTGTTGAGCACACAATTACGAACTGAAGAGGTCTGATATTAGTCATACTGCAGTGTCACGTCGGAGTTTCAGGCAACAAGACGCACAATTCTGTGACCAATTAGATCTTTTTAAACGACTGCTTGTGGCTCAGCAAGTTTGTGTGTGTGTGTGATCATTGCCTCACTTTCATTAAATCAATGCAGCTCGAGGGGTTCATCAATAACAGTAGAGACCTGTTGCTTCCACCCCAAAAGGCCCATTCATCAATTGACAGAAAATATATAGATTAATATATTTTTTAAAGCCCTCAAGCAAAAAGTCCCAAAAATCTCACAAAATTTCAGTTAATTTGGGTTTTTTTCTTCTCATTTATGTTACACTAAACTGACTTTTAAATTGATTTTAAAACAAATCAATTATTGGTACGACTGAAGCAAAGTGTACACAGATTCAGTTCAACATTTGTGCATTTTCGTGACTGAAGATCTTTCCGTTTTCGACTACTTTAAATAGTCACCTTGCAAATTCGCGAGTGGTGGCTTTCACACTTATACTGAGAATATAACAATCCACAATAACGACGTTAAGGTACGATTTTACTTTATATAATAGCTTTATATAATGTCGATGAGTAAAAACAGAAATGACTTGCTTATCCTGGCCCCTGTAAACAAATAAATAGTAAGTTTTTTGTTTCCTTGTTTTTCCATCGCTTATCAAACTCCTGGTTATCTCCTAATAACTCCTGATACATAATAACTACAAGTCTTCCCGCCTAAAAATAATAATTCACAGCAAAGAGAAGAAAAAAGCCTTGGACAGCATTATCCCCCCGCCTCTTCACCGGCGCATCCACTTCCATTAACATTTGGACATCGTGCGCACTTCGGAGAGTAAACTGGTCTCCGCTCCGCGTGGCCCTACCTCTGCCCGGCGTCACCACTACCAAATGCGTCCGACCTCCAGGTTGGGATGAGGATCTCCGGATCCATCGTGCAGGACACCTGTAGCTGCGTCGTGCAGCCAGTTTGAATTCCTACAGATGACCAACGCGCCTCACTGCAGCTCTAAAATACCAGCATAGCACTGCCGGATGATGAACTGATTTTAGCTTTAATTTACGAAATGACACGATAAAGATAAGAAGCTAAAAATAATGCGAAGCGGGTTTTTTTAATCTTTTATTTTCAGATGCTTGTTGAAGTATTTTTAGAAATATATTGCCGCAGCCGCTCTCTCGTTTTTATTTTTTATTTCTTCCCTTCTTTGCGCGGGCCTGTTGCCACAGCAACGTTGCTTTGACAGGAATAACCCTAACTGCTGCTGCTGCTGCTGCTGCATGGTCCTCTCCAGCAGCACAAAGCTGTAAACATTCACTGTGTCATATCAGAGAGATTGTCAGATGAACTCGGATTTGTCTTAATTTGCTGCTGGCATCAGCAGCATGTCAGCAGGCTATCCTCAGCCTGTTGGAAGGAAGTTTTCATGACTTGGAGCTCATACAGTCACAATGAATGGGCCGCCTTGCCGTCTGTTCTTCTGTCTGATCATGCTAAACAGAAGTTGGTGATGACGCTTGCTTTGCTCTGCAGGATGTGGTGGATCAGAACAAATGCACTTTTACAAAAAAACGAACAGGCAGTGCAGCTGAAAAGAAAATCAAGAGGACTGATCTGTCAGTCACCCTCCCTTCAGTCTCCCACCTTTTTGTCGCCTCTAAATTTGCGATGTCTGAAGTACTAATTTATAGATGACCTCACCCCCAGCAGTCAGTGCTTTTGAAAATAGGAGGAAAGGCCATCCCTCTTGAACCCCTTTTTCGCCCACACCAGTACAGCCACTCAGTGTGGCTTCCGAGTTACACGTGAACACCCTTACATCATAGCCTCTGCCTGTAAGAGACATGTAATAACATGTCTCTTACAGGCAGAGGCTATGATGTATAGGATCGCAAAGTTTAGATGAAAATCAGGTAGGGGATATACAAGGCAGAGCAGTCAAACATAAGGCGCTGGGACAGAATTGGCCCAGCAAAGACTCCAATCCAGCACAGGGGAAGGCTTTGGAAAACCCAAAGGAGGGCATAGATTATTGACCTTTAACAGTATTTTCATGTTTTACAGCCTTATACTAATAAAGAACTTCATCATAACCATTTATACTACTTCAAAAGTTACATAATAGATAAAAAAAAAATATATCTACTTTAGATATTTTCTACTACAGACAAAACAAGCTTTAATATAATACAAGACATTCTAGGCAATGAACCTCTTCTGTTATTTTACACATTTATCATGTAGAAAACTAAGACATGTGTTTGAAACTGGACTTTTTCAAATATTATAATATGTCAGGGATAAAATTTTAAATATCTTTACATTAACAGAAAGAGGGCGTTTCACTGGTCCTGCCCACTTGTATGTGGTCCATGATGTGAAATTAGTTCGAGATTCCTGATTCAAGGCAAAAAAAAAAAAAAAGTGATAGGCACTGTAATTAACTTTAACTTTAACTAACAGTAGTGGAAAATTATGTTGCCAGTACTGAGTGTTTATTCTTTTAGAAAGGAACCTTTAAGTGATGGATGATTCCCGGGACAGATGTGACCGGTGACATTTGGGGGTTCAAGAGACAGCTCTTGACCACTGGAAGGCTAACCCGAAGCATCAGTCACCTATAAACAACATTATCTCATAAGGACAGAAGATGGGTTCATTTGCAGGGACAGAACAGAAAAAAAGACAGGAAACCATTTAAATCGGAGCTGGAAAGGTTTGCATCTTTCTCGAAGAGAAAACGAGGATAGCTGTGAGGACAGCTGGAGAAAAGGTCATTTTGACTAAAAGCATTGGCAGAGCTTGTTGTTATTCCTCATCAAACAAAACAGATATGACAAATATTACAAACAGCTCTGCAGTCTGAAATGCTTGCTGCTGCTGTTATCACTTCTAAAATTACATCTGATCATACCTCTCCAGCGGTCCATCTGGAGAACACCCGAGTATGCACTGAATAAACATCCCGAGGATGTTTTAGCTTTTTAGCTGACTTACCCAAATTATGGATGTCGATTCACTTCAAAACTTATGCTGTAACAGAAAAAAAGAGTGCCTATTTCTTTTTCTTTTTTTTTTTGTTTTTGCTTAAACTAATGAAGAATAAGGTCTCTAAATTCCCTACAGTAGCATGGTTTTTAATCTCAGGATGAAAACCAGTGAAGCAGATCTCAGAAAAACAAAAAGCAGACTGCTGCTGATCACATCTATCATGCACAGATGCTGCAGTTGAGTAGAGCGTCGAAGGCAGAAGATGAGGAAAGACAGAAAGACCGACGGAGAGATCTCATTTTCAATTCTGACAGTGAATTAGGTCGCAATGTTGTCACAGAAAAATAAAGTGTTTCAATTCAAACTTCTTCAATCTTCAAATACGGTACACAGACACCTGCCCCACAGCTTCTCATGCGCCTTCCTTCTTATTCAGCACCACGGACAGCGCCCAAAATCCTGCTTCTTTCCTGCCCCTTTTAAGCACAAACACCACTTACGCCGGAAAAAGAGAACACTTCAAACTGCACTTCTGTGTGCTTAGTCTGGAGGGGGCAAACACTGGTAAACACTCCATGAACAAAGCCTTTTCAGCAACTACAAAGAGGCGAATCAAGTGGGGTTGAACGCCAAATAACAGTATTTGTCAGGAGTAAAAAATAAAAAAAAGAGGTCTGGCAATCAGCACGCTTGATAAGTGAAAGCAACATAAGCGGACGACCAACAGAGCTGTGATGAGATCAAATCATGTGTGACACATGATTCAATTTACTTGTTTTTTTTTCACCCGGTATATTTCTAGGGACTGTTGCAAATAAAACACTAATAACTTACATAAAATTCAAACAAGTGGAGTCAAAAATTAACAACAGCAGCAGCCACTTAAAATAAAACAGGGGGAATAATGGATGTGTGCTCTTTTTTAGATGTAGTCACTTTACACTACTTTACTTTTACTATTTCATAATGTTTTATAGGGGCTACTGGCCAACATCAATTAATTTGATAAGTTATTACCACAATTATTAATAATTGTAGAATTATCTTCACAAAATGGTGCAAAATAAACCAAGGTCTTCTATTTTTTAATCCTTAGATCTATCCAAAACATAGTCCATATTCAACAGGCTGAAAGCAGCACATTTTTAGTTTTCGTTTTCTTTAAAGATTACAGCTGCTTGCTTCGGGATACACAACTAAGCAGGATAACTAACCAAATCTGACAAAAATACATCCACCATTTAACTCAACTGGTACACTCGCTTGCTGAGAGAATGCTAGTTAGCAAACTATGTTAACTAACTAACATTAACCATTTACTAAAGTAAAGTGAAAATGAGATCAGTAGCCAACATTATTGGGCAAACAGCTGAAATTGTTGATAAAAGTAAATAAATGGTGCATTGAAAGGATAAAAAGTCAACATGTTAGCTATACTACTTAGCTAAAGGTGAACATTTAAAATATTATGTTTAGTAATAAACTAATAGCAAAATACAAAATTTGATGGACAAATGGCTGACATAGTTAACTAAAATAAACAAATAAATGATGTAGTAGTTTATATTAATTGTAAAACAGCAGTAAGTAACTGATATAGTTAGCTATAATAGTTTGCTAAAAGTATACAGTTGAAATTTGCTAAAAGTAGGTAACTGCAAAACTGTTAAATTTAACTGGAAAAATAGCTAGTTAAACTAGCAACTAAATGCTGAAACAATACTAAAAAATGTTGCAACAGCTCACCCATTATAAAGGTTATATGGCTATGAGCTGATGCGTCTCTCAGAATTGTACAAATTTTAAGTTTGACAGTTTCTTCTCAGCTTACTTCTTTCTGTTCCTGATCACCTCAAACACCACGTCTCAGCCAAGTTTGTGTGAATTGCAAGCAGAGCTTCCTGCCTACCTGTCATCATTCGGGAAGCTCTGGTCCCCAAGAAGAAGGTCTCTGAAGCGGAAACGGGGCGGAAGAGGAGGCACCTCGCTCTCTACCTGCTCCATCTTGAGGGTAGAGATGTCTAAGATAACTCCAGTACTGCGGCTGCTGCTTTTGGTCTGGAGTGGTGCTGGGGATGAGCTGGGGGGAGGGACAAGAGAAAAGTAAAGAAGCAGAAGGCAGAGAAAGTTGTGCAAAAGTGAAGGAAGCCGGTCGAGGCAATGTTGAAAGGGAACAAGAAGCACAAGGAGAAGGAAAGGAGGCAAGGAAAGTAAACATGGGATGGAAAAGTGCAGTTGACAGGGCCCGGGTATGGAGTTACAGAAAATTAGAGCAAAAGGGATAATGTCCCTAATGAACACTGTATATTGTACTGTAAAGTGTATATTTTTGTATTTTTAGTAAAGATAATCCCAAACCATGACCTTTGCAGCCAAAATCTTTGTGTAATGAAGAACCAGCCAACATACGTTCACCTAAATCACCATGCATTGTGGCTTCTTCATTATCCTGGGACAGATGCAGGGACAGGCTGAAATGCTGCTGCTCTGTGTTAATTCAGGCTTAAAAGCAGAAATTAGCATGCATTCCAGGTTATATCGCTCCTATGGTGCTGGCAGACCATAGAAGAGAGACCTGAGTATACACATGCTTGCATGACATGGAAAAAAAATTCCCTTTTTTCAGACAAGGATCGAAGTGCCTTCTTTCAATTCAGGGCATGTTCATGTTCATGTTCATGTTCATGTTCATGTAGTGGTATATTTTTTACATTTTTGTACTATTACTTCACTTTTCCAAAATATCCAAGAGTCTTTTGTCCACCATCAGTTTCAACATATGGCTCAGCATCAAGACACACACATCATTCGTTTTATGAATGATGATTATGAATCATTATAGATTCATAACTTAGATTAAACTTTATCTCAACCAATGAAAAAAAAAAATCTTCTGCTGCTGTGTTTTTCTGAATGACTGCAGATGCTGAGACACATCTCTCTAATGTGCAGCCTGAAAGCCTGAGTAACATGCAAAGGTTAAATACAGTATAGTGGGATTTTAACTTTACTGCTGGAGAAGATGATGTGGGAAGATGAACTGATTCTGTCGCTTGAAGAAATTAGATGAATTAGAAACTCCAGAGTGAAGTGAGCGGAGTTATTTATGCCTTAATATTTTTAACTGTGTGGCTGTCACAGCATGGATGGATGCTTTTGTGAGATTACACTGTTGCTTTTAATATTTGTTAAATGATCAGCACCGATCAGCACGTCACCTCCATAATTAAAATACTGCATCCTTTGATCAAATATGACTCATTGCAGGGTACTTATTAATTCAAACATACGTGGTTTGGTGTGAAGACGGGTAACATTTTCAGGCTCTTAGAAGTGCACAAAACAGAATCTCCATCTCTGTGTCTGTCAGCGTTAGTCCTCCATTAACCTTGTCAAACTTAATGCATGATTGATGAAGGGGATGTTTTGATTTTGATACTGTGATTTTGTTTAACTCATCCATCTAAGCAAATACCACTCAGGAGTGAAGTTCACCATTCATCTCTCATAAAATAAGTGAAGACATGCAAAATGTGTTATTGGATTTAAATAGTTCAGCACGTATGGATGCTTGTGATATATTTGTATGGCTTCGCTATACATTTTTTAAGAGAAGATGGTTTTTGTTTTGGCCAAAAATCAACACAAATGTTTTTAAGAAAGCATGTGCGTGCACGGGTTAAACCAGCCATTACCAGCCCTGGTAATGGATTCATATAAGCATCAGATAATCTGTTATCTGTTGGCCAACACTGAAAGCTGAGACAGCACACCGGTGAACAGCTGGACACAAAACAGGTGATAACAGATGAGCAGATAGTGTATGGACGAGAAAAACAATGCAAAATCAACACGTTTACGTCACATCTGTCACATTATTCAACAGGTATCTGGCAATTTTCCTGATATTTAAAAAAAATAAAATCCCAAACTAACACGCAAGTGAATATTTTTAAGATAACTTTAAAAACATAAAGACAGCAGGCTCTAACTTCGCCATCGCCAATCACATAATGAATGAAGTTCGCCGGTTGAGGCTACTTGTTGGAGTCTCTGAGCTGTTGTTTGCCTTACCGTGGCTTGTGGTCGTTCACGCTCCCGTCATCGTTCACAAATGACTGATTCACGTAACATTCACTGCACATTTTGGCCGGAGATCCGGCGCTGCCGTCGAATTGGAGTGCTGCGGTGGTCGGCGTTGAGTCTCCCTTGTCGTCTTCCTGGATTAATTGCATCGGAGGGTTATCTGCCAAAAAGGAGTGCACTCCTGGAGAGAAAACACGCGCTCCTTTAAAAGTGTTTTTTGGCCGTGCGCGCGCGCCCCCCTCTCACCTATGCAGGTGCATTTCGAAGGTGAGTTTGTGTCAGCCTACGCACAACAGACAGAGGCTCCCAGCGATGTGACAACCGCCCGATGAACTCTTCAAACGGACACACTGAGAGGTGCGAGTGAAATCATTTGGCTGTCAGTGTGTGGAGGGGGAAACACTGTGGGAGACGCAGAGAGAAAAGGTCTGCAGCAGCAACGAACATCACAGCTCTGCTTCTTGAGGTGCGGGTACACCTCATGACATAACTGTTGAATTATCACCCAACTCTTGATTATGAGGGAGACGGAGAGAGAGAGCGAGATAGAGATTAGCACCATCTGTTGGAGGATCCGAGTCTCCTCAGAGACTCCAACAGAATTCAAGTTGAAACGGGAACATTAACATTTAGACAAGGACACAAGAGATCAGCGCATTTCAGCATTCAACACAAACATGACCACGAACTCTAAACAACACTTGGATTAAAAAAAAGACGCTTATATCGTGCTGTACTGCTGTTTTCATTGGATGCTTGCCATTTTGAGCAACTGTGGTTTATATACAATCAAGCAAAATACTATTTAACGGGGAAATGCATTCAGAGTGCAGAAGAAAAGAGTCAGCAAAATCCACTTCAAGCATCACAAGTAAACATCTGTAGGGAAAATAGCCCAGCTGTGCTTGATGTACACCGGTAGATATCTTATGAGGGTTGTGAGACAATTAATGTGTTAATTAATCAATCAATCAAATTGAATCCGCATAAAAACAAATGCACACAAAATCAGTGAAAGCCATCATATTCACATGGATTAAAAAAATGTTGAACATTGCCCCTTTTAAAAGGAGTAGGAGGAAGCAAATGTGTATTATTTCCTACCTCTGTTTGTTACCTCTGTTGATTATACAGACTAAAATTTACATAGATGCTATAAATAAATATATATAAGTAATACACAGTCCCTTGTTATATTAACACATACATTGTTAGGTCTATGATTATATAACTACACCTGTCCAAAAGTACTGCTTTTATAATACGTCATTAAATACAATTTTTAATGCATAGTACAATACAATACATATTTAACACCATACCTCATCCATATAGTGTGTTATCTGAATGGACCCAGCCATACCGCTTCATATACAGAAAGCATTGCCATGATAAATCCAATAATTCTAACTTTCCTGCAACACACTGGTGATGAGTTTGTGTCTCTTACTGCTCTGTTATTCCACAGCAAGTAATGCCAAGGGAGATGGTCACATGACAAATTATAATAGCAAATTCATAAATGGAAAAAGACACATTTAAGAGTATTTATTGGCCCCCTTCCACAAGGAAAGACCCCTCAGGACATAGTATAAAAATCCACACACACAGTTGCATGATATGTATCAATAGACTAATGATGGTGGCCTGATGATGCTCACTCAAACGAGCTCTCTCCTTTGTGCCTGCTGTCAGTTTTCTCTCAGGTGTAATGAGCTGAAGCAGAAAATCACCCTCCATGAAGAGGGAAAAACCCGCCATCTTCTCCATCGCACAGCGAGGGAAAGATGAAAGCCCAACAGCTTGGCAGGTATTAATGTGTAGCTTTTCAGATAAGAAGTTATGCTTAAGCTTTACATTTTAGCGATCATTGATACACATGACTGGTCTGGTCAAAACGCACAAAGACTCCGAATATGAAATCTTCAGACTAGCTGAGTCCAGAAGATGTTTTGAGATGTCTTTCAGTCCCTGTGTTATAATTTTATCCTTCAGGAGAAGGTCACTAATGATGAACACTAAATGATACGTGGGGGGGAAAAAAAAAATCATAGCTGAAAGATTTCGACAACACAACAAGAAGCGCCAGAAGAAATAATAAAAAAATAAATAAATCAAATGTACAGAGAAAAGATTGACTGACTGGATGTTTTTTTATTATTTATTTCTTTGTTTATCTGATGACGCAAGCTGGAGCAAGTATGTACAAGACGTGGGTGAGGTGATATGATTCACTGGGACGGCAGTGACACGAGGTTGTTGAAGAGTTTCAAGCCGTTTGGGATTGAGTCAGTCGTTCTCACTCTGGGGAAACATTTCTAATGCTGTGGATAAAGAGTGCATATGTGAGATTAAGGGATTCCACCGGGAGAGATGTGTAAAGGTTTCATATCAAAAATACCACCTGCTCACAGGGAATCGTCGGGTTTCTCTCTCGTATATTACCAGGTGTAAGTGTTGTTGTGAACTGGCGCTTTATAAATACAGCTGAAATCAGATTAATTGATGTTGATGCATTTTACATTTATGCTGGGCAGTAAAGTCCAGCAAAATGTTTGTAGGCTTTTGCTTGTCCGCTCATTTTTTAAATACTGATCACAGATTCTCGATCAGAATGAAAGAAGATGGTCTGTAAGGGTCTTTGAGTGTATGCAAGAAAGTATGCAATGCGTATGGTTGTTCTTCACAAAGCACATTAAAGACAACATTTGTGCTTCAACCAAAAACCTTTTGCCCATAACTGTAGTAACATTGTCCAAAGCCACGCTGATCTCTACAAATAATTACTGGATTGCAATATAGTCTTATTCCACTCATTCATTATCTCAGATGAATCCAGCAGCTATGCATTTAGTATAGTGAAATTAAGCGTTAACCATAAAACCATCTATTTTCTTTTTTTTATGTGTTAGATACGTAGGTTTAAAAAACTCCTAACACTTTTCTGTACTTTGATTTTGTACTCTGACCTAATGTCAGCAAGCAAGCAAGTTCAAAATCAGATTGTGAGAATGGAAAAAAGGCCATAATAATAATACTAATAAAAAAAAACCATGTCCGATCTGGAACATCTTATCTTGTTTTGCTGTAATTTGTGTGTCTTGTTGGAGGGAGATATTAAGCACAGCAGTGATGTTTTTAAAAAGGATTATTGATGTCACAAGTTTCACAGTCCAACTGTGGGAAAGATAAAGGCACAGACAAAAATCTGATTAACTACAATATTATATTGTAAAGTATAAATAAAAAAACAAAGATCTTTAAGTGGTTGCTGGTGGCTTGTGAAAATTCATAAATCCTTCTGCTAACCAGTCTTGGCGCAGTTTAGAAGCACATCCTCTGTTCCCGAGTCACGGCATTGAGTTGAAAAGTGATTTTTGTAGAACATCATGTTGTTAAGTTAACCTTTTGCATATTTGGATAAAAACAAAAATGTCCTCACTTTACACGTTCTTGTTAAATGTGGTAAAAGCAAATTAATTCTTGATTCACAGCCAAAACAACCAAATCCCCCCAAAAACAAACAAACAAAAAAAACAAAATCACAGAAGCTTCTAATATTAAAATTATAATTCACTTTATCCTCCAGCATGAGTGAAAATTTGTGCGAGATGTAGTGATATTCCTAATGACTTTCCCAACATGAAGCAAGGCCACAGCTACGTTGAGCTCTGACTTTAAAAAAAAAACGAGTCCGTTCTTTCTTCTTTAAGTGTGTGTGAAACAATTTGAAGTATTTTAAATATAGTACATGTAGGAAAATGGGACGAACACAGCAACACAGGAAGCTTCGGCCACAGTCACCGAGGACACATTACTGTGGTCCAGTTGTAGATGCTACAGCTACAGAGCTGTTTACTTCACATTCTGCCAGCTCTGCATTTGCACAGTTGTAGTGAGGTGACACACTGCTAAGGATGAAAATGACCAGTGTCTGTAACGTCTATCATTTGTACAAACTTCACTCCGTGTCTGAAAGCTTACATAAGCTGTGATACTATCTTCAGTCAGAAGTTGGACCTTTCCCCTGTGCCATCGCGGTCTCCATCTGGTGTGTGGAGCCACTGTACTGCCCCAAGCTCGAACTCTCCACTGCACAGAGCTCAAACTCTAAAGGAAACCTAAAACAGCAACACGACTGTTGCATTTGGGTTTTAATTTTTCTATGTTAAAATCCCTGCACTATCCAATTTATTGAGTTTTCAGTTTGTTTAAAATGTAAATTGATGGGTTATTGGAATAGAGATGCAATATATCATTTGGATGCAACATTCAGTAAAAGCAGCATTTTTACCGAATGTAGTATACTATCATATTTATTTGCCTCCTTGTACCTTAACTTACTGGTTACTTTTCAGTTGACCTTTTTTTTGTTTTAATTTAAATAGTAAGAATCGGAAGAAAACAGTAATACAGGATAGTGATAGGTTAATGATTTAGATATCCAAGTGGGAACAGTATTCAGTAAAAGCAGTACTTAAAATCTATTTGCTTATTTGTGATTTAACGTGATGGTTACGTTTACAAAACACATTTAACAATATGTTTTCACATAAAAATATATTTGTAGCTACTGCATAGCCCCTTGTCACATTTCAGATTGGACTGAAAGTAATTTTCTTCTAAAATTGCCACGATTTTCATTCAAACAGCCATCGGACGTTATACATTTCACAAAGAAACAAAAGCAAAGATTGAAACAAGGTGGAAAAAATGAAAATAGCTGGAATGCTGCCCTCTGGTGGAGGTGATGAAGAAGTTTCTAGCCTCTGTCCTTACACTGAATATATACTTAGAAGATTTAAGTATTATTAATTTTTAATTATTATTATGGTTAAATCGGGGCTGTAAATCATTTCCCATGAAAGTTCCCTCAATTTTTATTTATTTATTTATTTTTTACACTGACAGCCATAGAAGAAGTGCTATGGAGATTAAAAAAAAACACAAACCTCTTCCTCTCAGTCATGTTATGTTAGTTGATTCCACAGCTTTTACTTAGGCTCCCATTATGTGCTACATGAGCAGCAGAACAACAAAGATAATCAAGGACCATGACATGGGTGTCAAAACAACAATTACAATACTATTATATATAATAATGGAATAAAATATGTTCATTGCGGGGAACAAAGTTTCTGAAACATAAAGAAACACACAAGTTGCAAGACAGAAACTTGTTTAATTACAAAACCCCCAAAAATGGAAAGGACAAAAAATATGAAGATGAGTTTTTTTTTTCTTTTAAGTTGTTTGGATCCAAATACACTGATGTGGAATTGTATAAGTGTGTGGATGTTTTTTTCTAATTATTACTTAAGTATTGGTAAAGTAAACTTGGTAAAGTAAACACCTTAACATAACACGGTCTGTCAGATAAGACGTGGGTGTGCTGGTATAGTACTCATTCATTCGTTAAGTTCATCATGTTTGACCTCCACTGTGCGCAGATTCTTCATGGGAAAATATGGACCAAAGTCAAGCTATAAGATAAGATGCTCAAGAATGTGCTGACGTCATTGCATTCAAAGGAAGGAGGGAAATCAACGCTGAATATTTCATTAGAAACCTCGTACCTTTTTTTGGCTTTAAGTGCGAGCTTTCTGAGTGTGATTAGACGTGGTTACCGACACGGTTTATGGAGAAAATTCTATGTCTGAATTTAGGTGTGACGTATGCTTATTTTATAAACAATGATCTATGTACTTGCAAACTGCAGTAACAGAATATGACTGAAGATAAAGATCAGGTGTTTAGTGTCCTGCCAAAAAAAACCTAATAAATATTGAATGTAGTGCAGCTGCAACCTAGCAGTGCAAGTACTGAAGATAAATTATTTGTTCCTAAGTACGTTTAATCATCCTTTACAAGGTTATCCAGATGCTGTAGGGTTTGCAGAGTGTGTTATATTAATCCACAGGCAGATCACTCAGGCACTTATCCATTACTTAAGCATCAACTAGAAGCCCATGACGTGCATTTGAGTTGGTTTATTGTTAATTTGACTCAATCCGCTCCCTCTGTGCTAACTGCGGCCACTGCTGAAACGTAGTAAGGTCCTTCTCTGAGGTAAGTCTTCACGCGGATGTAGTGCTGACTGCCCAGGATCTCAGCTGCTGTTGACGAACCTGCAAGTGCCCCAATCAGTTCAAACTTGGCATCTTTGGCCTCCTTTGTCTGGCCTGTTGAACGATCCAAAATGAACTCCATGAATCCAGGAGTGTTAATCATCAACTTCTGGCCCCATGGCTGAGTGGCAACGGCCTGGCAGACACACATGCATAGATATCAAGTGATGAAAACAAATATTATTAGAGCAATATATGCTTGTGTGTCAACAGGTTATCAGGTGGTCAGAAACACAAACAGGAAATAATAGAAGGTCAAACAAAATAGTGCTTACAGTGAATATCCGCAGTGCTCCACAGTGCAGCTCTGGAAAGGGCTGAGTGCTGATGTTGCGAATCATGTCCATGGGCTGGCTGGACAAAAGGTGGAACCATGACTCTGTCAGGGCCAAAAGGTCTTCGGTCTGCTGCTCTGGCTACAATGCATAAATCGACCAACTTGTTCTTTTATATCGTTGTTAAGAAATAAATCATTAAAAATGATTTTTCTTGTCAGAAAAATACCTGTAGGGAGAGAATGTGTGAGATCGCGTCCAAGCTTCGAACTCTGAGCTCTGTAGGTCCAGAACTGGCAAGCTGGCTCATTTTTGACAACACAGCCTTGAACTTTTCTCCTGAACACAAAGAAAACAGTCAAACCATAAAGACGGTCACAAAATACGAGGCAGTCTTATTAGACCGACACGTTTCAAAGTTATGTCAGAAAAAAAGAGAATCACCTTTTAACTAAAATTCACTCAGATTAAATTTTTTTTTCCTTTTATAAGAAAATGTTATGTAGAAAATGTTATTGACTCACATTTACTTTCCTCTGAAGAATCAATGTTTTCACACAAATATTTATTTCATAAAGCCGAGGATACCGAGCTAACCTGTTTTCTGCAGGACCTGCTTCCCCTCCACATTAGATCCCAGTAATCCCAAAGTGTCCAGAGCCACGCCGATCATCACAGGGTCCGGATCAAGCGCCATCTCAAACACCTTGTTCTGGAAAACTGGGTAGGTTTCACAAACCTGCTGTGGACTGTCCATGATGGCCAAGTTCCCAAAGAACTTCACCAAACCTGCAGCAGTGATATTCACATAAAGCACAGAATAATGCTGAACTGTAAGATTAAGACTGTAAAAGGCATTACATTATATTGCTGTGTATCAGACAGATAAATATTGGGTTGGGTGGGGATGATATAGACACTCACCTGGAAGGTAGAGGGAAGAGAAGGGGTCCGTCTCAGCTCCTCTGATCATGTTTGAGATCTTATCCATGATACCTTGCTGGGCCAAATACTGCCGACCATGCTGACTGTGTGCAAGAGTTGTAACCATCTCTACAGCTGTGACCCTGGTAAAAAAACAAAAAACAAAAACAAATTAACAGCATAAACGAAGAAGAAACACATATGAAAGAAGGAGAAAGGTAGTCAAAGTTAGTTTCTATTACCTGACCAATACGTCGTCTCCTGTTAGTTCGCTGAGCAGCTGAGAAATGAGGCCGCTGTTGGCACAGTAACCGAGAGAAATTGGAGATACAGATGAGATTTCCACCACCAGCTGCAAGCAGAAAGGACAAAAATTTCTTAAGATCGTTTATATGAAAGTCTCAAACTCTCTACATGACATGTATAAAATATTTATAATGATCTAAGTCAGTATTTGTAAGTAATGCCATACTGTCAAACTGATTCCATCTAAATAATTGGAATTAAAATAATTACAAGGGTTGCTGATCCTATGTTATAACCCAATTTGATCGTACCTCATATATTCTGTATCTAATAATGTCACTTGTGGCCATCACATCCTTCATGACTTGCAGCAGGTCAGTCTGGAATAATTTGTCTAATCCAGGTTTGGAATGACTGATCTTAGACAAGGATTGAATCGCCTGAGATAAAACAAAAACAAAAAAAACAAACAAACAGACACTCCAGGCACTGACGCTTAATAAAACGTGAGGAGTGTAATTATAATGCTTTATGTATCACCTGCTTTGCCACAGCCATCTTCTCTTCTCCAATGCAGCGGATCGCTGCTCGAAGGACATCGTGGTTGTTGAGGATTTCAGACACAGCATCAGGGTCCTCCACCACTCTCCCAATCTGACACAAGAACGTGGGATTAATTAATGTTTTCAGTGTTTTACAAGATACTTTCTGTGCATGTATGTGTGCGAGCAGCCTACCTGTGCCAAGGCCAGTATCTTAACAGTGTCATTTGGGTGAGTCAACCCCCCCTGCAGCTCCGCTCTGTAGTTCTGGACCACATGCACAGGGCTCATGGCCATTAAGACGCGTTCAAGGATGTCTACGCATAGCTCCACCTGCGCCCTGTGAGCATTTATTTATTTAACAATCAATATAGCTCCTTCTTATTTTTTTATTTTAACTACAGTTAGTCTGCACAGTGTTAGAAAATATCATTCACAGCTGTCAGTGTGGAATTATTTGATGTACCAAAGTACTTTTAGCACTTTCAGTTAGCCTTGAAGCTAAGAAACCATCAACAAGTCATTTAAAAGAAAGCAGAAACACTGAGTTCTTGCTATTACAGGTTGAAATTTACAACACTAAAAATGACTTTCAAAAAACTAGCTAGGACAGTGAATTGGCGTTGTACATAACAGTAATCAATTAATCTAAAAACAGTGCTTGGATTAACTCGTTCAGCTGCCTGTGTACAACTCCAGAAAACTTGGATCAAACAACAAATATGTAGTTTAAATGCTAACTTTGAGCCTGTTTGTAATCATAGTTCACAAAAAAAAAAAAAAAAACTGTAGCAACTGCATTGTCCAAAAAGGGCACAGTGGTTAAAAAGAGGGTCTAAACATGAAGGCTGGTGTTTTAAATGTCCTGCTGGGGCTGTGTTGTTAGTAGCATTGTAACCAGTTAGCTTGCTAACAATTAGCTCAGTTTCAGGGAGCTCTTTTAAGCTAACTGATAAACCCTTCTTGTACGTTAACCTAGTGTCAATATAGCTAACTGTTAGCAATATATATATTATACACACTGACTGACTCAACACTTATTGGCCAACGTTTAGCTGATGCACAGAGCCAAACCCACCTGTCACTAGAGTTGAGCAGAGAGAAAATGACATCTAAACGCTGTCCTCTCACTGAGTCCTTCAAGGCACTGACAGGAATCGCTAACAGAGCAGTTTTTAAACTCTGAAGTTCTTCAACTGGGTCTTCAACCCCAGCGATTTCCTCCAGCAAGCTGTCAATGGAAGCAGCCATATCTTGCAGTGTTTGGGGAGACTTCAGCCAAACGTATCCGCCAAACTGATTTCTTCTTCATCCGGTTCCGGAAGCTATCTAACATTATGGCGCATTACCGCCACCTGCTGGACTGAGAAGGATGCTCCACTTATTTCGGATCCCCAAAGTCCTTGTTTTTTTCTTTTCTTTTCGTTTTCTTTTAATTATTTTTATTTCTTGCCAAATTCTTGCCAATAACCAAATTATCTAATATTTACTTGTCGTTTGGTCAGTATGGTTTGGTACTTTTACTGTATTCAAGGGTAATTTCAACATTTCTGACCAATATTGCCAGCATGTTATATCAGTGGAAGACTATGGAAGTCTTTTTTCAACATACATTTCTTATCTTTTTTTTTAATCAAAAATTTCCCCTGTGTTTTATTAAGCCATGAACATCCTACTAGTTCAAAGAATGAGAAGTCACTTTCCCAGTCTGTCAAAAGCTGCTTTGCTGACACACAGTTCATAGCAGTTCAAAGACTTAAATGTGCTCCCTGCAACTTGGCCAAGTTCCACTGTGTTTGACTGTCTTTCCACATCAGGTAAAACCTCAAACAATAAAGACTTTATATGTCATGGCATTTGACCGATCATAGGGACACAGCAGTGGCGTACATGTTGGTCGGTCCTCAGTTTTAATCTGGATCAACAGCCTTCATTTCTGCTCTACGTGATCCCTGCCCTATCACCTCCTCCCTCACCATGTGTCCTCCTTGATTTAAACAACTAGCAAAGTGTAACTTCAGTAATAAAAATATGTTGTATTATAACTTTCAGGTTAACACCAACAACTGACACTATTGCTGGTAATGGAAAAATCATACATCTAATAATGTTGGGGTTTTTTTCTTTCTATTTTTATTGTTGGTTTTGTAAAGCATTTTATTTAAAAAATATATATTTTTAGAGGGATGTCTGGGCTTCTCTGCTTGGGCTGCTGCCGCCGTGACCCGACCCCGGATAAGCGGAAGAAGATGGATGGCTGGATGAATATTTTTAGTACTATTGCATTGTCCACAGTCATTGACAGAACCTTCCAAGTTTAAGACAATGCTTTAATTTATGACAACATATATTTATTTGTTATGGTTAATTTATTGCTAAGACCTTATATGCCTGTAGACCCTACAATTCTAAGTATGCAATGACTTTTTCTTCTTTTACACTGACAAAAGCAAAAAATTAGAGAAGCAGTCAGTGTCTCCATATCAGATTAAGAGTTTGTAATGTGAGTCTATAATTGCAATCATGGCACAATATGAGCATTTAGGAACAGCAACTACTGCTGAGTAGGTACTAGTGAAAAGGGGCTAGAAATGGCAAATGTAAAGTTAAAGAGTGAGGTTGCCTAATCTAAAGCATGTGTGAGTATTTAGTATGTGTCAGTCATTTCTCCTTTAAAGGTCCCAGAAACCATAAAATTTCAACTATTTTAAAATAAGAACAATGTAGCCTTCTTGCTATTAGACTTTAGGCCCATTCTAAATACAAGTAATTACAGATTACAACAGAAATTTTACAATATTGGATTTATTTGACATTAATGTTACATTTGACTACTACATTTGGTGCTACATACATAGTTAGGTGCTATATTATCATATATACCATATACATCACCGTGACTGAAAAAGTGTGTGGGGAAGTACTAATGATTAAAGGACAGGGACTACTTTGTGAGACCTGTGTAGCGCACAGTTAGACATTGTACAAGAATATATAATGAGGAGTTCCTCAAGGCTCCGATCTGGGGCCACTTTTGTTCAACATCTGCGTTTTCTTGTGTAACCCAGATTAACACATCTTAAATAATTATGATGTACCATAATTCTTTTGAATGAAATGAAAATAAAATGCAGGGTAACGCTTTTAAACACAAACATTAAAAGTTGATGCTGACATCTTGACATGTTGGTGTATTTATGGACCTAAAGCAAAATTTCAGCAGCTACATTTGGCATTTACAAAATCAATTGATTACAAAGAACTGAAAAGCTTATATCTTGGCATGATTTTGGATAAACTTTTCTAAGGATTTGTCTTCAGTAGGCTTGTGCACTGTAATTATGTCTTTAGTTAGATTCTTTAAAAAGTAGCAGTTCAAGATATCCCAGATATTTACACTGGCTTCCTGTGTGGCAAAGCATTGATGTTAAAATACTACTATTGGTATACAAAGCACTAAATGGTTAGAGACCAAAAACACATTTGTGATCCACTGATGTCTAAAGTCTAAGATTATCTGAGACATCTGGTTTTCTTTCTATTCCCAAAGTCAAAACTAAACATTGGGGAAGCAGCATTTAGATTTTATGACCCGCATAACTTGAGCAAGCTCCCAGAAAACTTGAGGTCGGCTCTAGCTCTTAGTTTTTTGTTTTTAATCAGACCTTAAACTTTTCTTGTTTGACACCACCTTTTACTTTAAATTTTGGGGACATTTCTTCTTTTTTTTACATAGCTTCATTAAATTTAAATGTGCCTGAGTCCTAATGAGACACCATCTAGTTGTTGATCTCTCCAAACAATATACAATTGAATAAGTTCTGTATGCTTCTCGAAGGACAAGGAGTTTTACATTTTTGTTTTTGTTTTTTTTAAACTTTTATAACATGCCTTCAAAGGAATATTTAGTGTTTCTGTTCTGTTCCTTCTCTGTGTCATTAATGTTGTATGGAGGACGCAAGGTACACTCCTCTTAATGAGGTACTGACATTGGGCTACGGTGCAAGGTTACATGCTGCTAGAGTTTCATGAAAATGGAAACACTGTCTGTCAGCTAGTATTGTCCTAAAGCCGACCAGTGCAGGAGGTCCTCTGGTCATCTGTCACTAACAAAAAGAACAACAACAAGTTGATGGAAGAGGGTGTCATGCAGGTACAGAGTAAACTCTTTGCAGCTTTTTTATTTAATATAGGTTCTAATAACTAATTTTTGTGCTAATTGGCTATGCTTCATCTTTTTATCTGCTGATCCAGTTCTGTCTGTGCAAGCTGCGTACCCACCAGTGGTGCTTCCTCTTCTTCAATGTGCTGCTCTTCCACTGCTTGTTATTTGGGGCCGATTTCATCGAGGAGTACCTGCTGCAGCCCACGCCTGGGGTTTACGCTGATGGCATGGTTGTAGGCGTGAGGGAGAAAGCAAGGAAACTGGACCTGAGCAACACCAAGGACAATGTGTCACAGGCTTACCCTATCACTAACCCTGATGCCTGCAGAAACTCTGACCTTTTCCTCCTCACTCTTGTCTTAAGCTCTCCAGATAATATCACCCAAAGAGATGCAGTTAGAAGGACATGGGCCAATCAAACACTCATCCAAGGGTTTCCAGTGCGGATATTGTTTTTCTTGGGATCAACTAAGACTTCTGCTGCACAGGAGGTCCTCGTGAGAGAGTCTGAACATTATGGGGATGTGGTCCAAGGTCATGCCGCAGCTGACTCATCCCTCCATGGCCCAACAGAGAGGACAGTGCTGGCTATCCGCTGGGTGATCGCCTTCTGCCCTCTGGCACGCTTTGTCCTGCTGACCAAGGAGTCTGTGTTTGTCAACCTTCCTACCATTGTAGGCTATCTGCTTGGCTTACACAGACACCCTGAGGACCTCTATCTGGGCAGAGTGATCCAGAGAGACTCTCCTGACAGGCATCCCAATAGTCCTGGCTACCTGCCCCCATCTCTCTACCCAAACAAATACCTTCCTGAATACTGTGAAGAGGCAGCTTACATTCTGTCCCAGGACGTGGTCCGAAAAGTGTACGTAGCATCCACAGAAGTCCGCGCACCTGTGCCAGCTGATGTTTTTGTGGGACTTTGTGCTAAGAAGGCCGGTGTTGCACCAACACACAGTGCCAGGTTCTCAGGAGGAAAACACATCCGCTACAATGCCTGCTGTTACCACTATATGTTCAGCTCAGCCGGAATGGGGAGCCATGAACTAGACAGAGTGTGGACTGACCTGAGGCAGAGGGATAGAAAATGTTCGCTGTTGCAGACCTATTACGGACTGGTGGCCTGCAAAACCCTCACCTATCTGGATAAACTGTCCTTCTTCAATTCACAGGAAGGCAATTAATCATATAATTAATTATCAGGGGGCGTGAGGTGTGTATAGTAGTACAGACAACGTGTAAAACGCATGTGAAGAAAAACGCAGGGTAAATCTGACTTCTAATAGAAAATTGCATGACTTTTTTTTCTATTCACCATTAAAATTGTGCACATGATTGATAAAAAAAAATGTTATATTCTATATTTATGTTATATTTTTGTGGATAACAGTGCAAGTTTGCAAAATGTCAAGTCAAAGTATGTTGGGACGTTTTTCCTAAAGGCTGAATGATAGGTAACGGTGACAGCCGGTTTAAACTGTAATGAGTTTTGTTATCCTGCTGTGCCTGTTTAGATATGTATCTGTTCATTATAAAACATGGTTGTAAATAATAAAAGACATACATACGGTTCCTTAAGTGGCTGTGGTTCATTTCCTGGGGCTTGACATGCTGGTGCCTGCTGGCTGACTCACTCTGTAGCGACTCACTGGAACATTTGCATATAATGAAGCCTTGTTATTAGCAGCACTTGTGCTTTTCGAGCTTTGAATGAAACGTAAAATAGGCCCCCAAGGTATCTTGGCCCTGGTACACGTAAGAAAAGCAGGCGAGTAAGGGGGCTGTTAGTGAAGAACAAACCGTATATGCCCACACAGTTCTAAGAAGAGGTTTAATCAGGCAAAGATAATTGAGAACCCCTGTGTGGGTGGACATGTGACGTGGCAAAAGAGGAACAAAAAAACAACCTCTGGTACGATATGACAAAAGTGGTCCTTTTTTGGCTAAAATCCCCTCTCAACATATGAGTAATAACACGTGATAACACAAATAACTGATAACTGATCTGAGCCAATAAAATCTAACAAATGTATTTAGTTCGACATAAGGCGGGGTTCCCAATTTTAGGGAACTAGTAGTCTGCAGTTCACTGAAAACACCCCTGAGGATAGTAAGTGTCTAGCATGATGCATAACAGTACAAGGCCACATTAAGTTTTTGATTATCTTGTAAGGAAAAGTCAAAGAAATGCTTTTCATGCTCTTAGAATGTGTTATTAGCTGTTTAATTGCCATTTTTAAAAATAAAATCTGTGAATCTCTCATTATTCTTACTGGTTTTACCTCACTATTTTATAGAGGAAAATGAACAGAATCAGCATTTAAAATATCATCTAAGTACAAAATATTTCAGTTTACTCATTTATTTATTTTCTGCTGCTCTTCCTTTCCAGAGCTTTCTATATTCTTTATTGTCATTATGAGCTAGTTTAGCGTGAACACACAGCAATTAGTATTACAGGAAATTAGTCAGTCCCAGCTATGTTTTAGCTTTCCCTGCAATTTTATGTCCTTCAAATGTTGCTCACGCTGCTGCTTCTCTCTCTAAATTCCACAAAAGGAAGGTTTGGCCTCTGTCCCAGGCCACAGGCTGACCAAACTAAATGTTTGGGTGTTCTACAACCTTCTTCTCTTCAGTGGTTCACGCTGCAATTCTTAAATCCGCCTTGGCCAGGTTCCATTGTGTCTGCAAAGTTCACCTTGGCTGTCTGTCTCCGCGCATCAAGCCAGAGTATTCAAAGAATAACATCTCAGCACGTCTACAATAATTCTGGCTGCTGACCAGCCATAGGAACAGTTTGATTGGCGTACCATCATCTTGAACCCAGATCGCTCTCCGGGATTAATCAGGATGAATTAGCATCAACACGTTCAATCCGTGGCCTGAGCACTACATGATTTCTGGCTTTTCTGTCAGTCTGCTCCCTAACAACTGACCCCATGATGCTTTAGTTTTAGATCTGATGTCATGTTATGGTCGCTACCATTCCAGTCATGTCACGGCTTTCTCTGAAGCATAACAAAGGGTCACAAAAGTATCAAGGATATTCTCTGTTAGGGAGAACAAGGTGTTTATATTCCCATATTAAGCAGGCTTTTCTTTTAGTGTTGGATTGATATTAATAGTAAAAAAGTAATAGTAAAAATGTGAGAAAATGTGCTCTGCTCCTGTAAAATTTTTACTCTTGCGCTGTAACAGAGCGGCTTTACTTAATTCACAGTTCAAAAATCCCTTTACATCTTACACTGCACCTCAGTGAAGCCCACTAAATTCATCCAATGATCCATTTTAACTCCCTTCTCCCTCCCTTTAAGCCAGCTTTTCTTCTAATTGGCTTCACCCTGCAAACAAAACATTTGAACAGCAGGTGGGTGGGGTTTCTGCTCTGTTGACATCATACAGAACCAAAAAATAATAAATCTGAAACTGAACTTTTAGAACAATCTGAGGCTTTTGATTCACAGGGGTTACTTATACACTGACCTCATTATTTGTACCTTTAAGGTAATACTTAATTCATTCATTCGTTTGTAGCAAACCTGCTTGCTTTCAGTGCCGGCTGCCACTTTCTCTCTTGTGCTTCTTTGCCTTGCTTTTCTCTCTCTCCCTCTCCCCACTGTGTCTGTGTGTTGAGTTAATCGCTTTCCCTGCTGTTTTGAGGCTCTCTCAGGCCTGTGGCTACAGCTGGACCTACAGTCGAACACTTGTACTCAATCAACTATTCACTCACCTGCTGTATTTAAGACAGGCTCATCCACCCACTTGCTGTTGCAGCAGTACAACACGCTAAGCAGCACTACGCCAGGCTCCCTCAAGTGTCTTGCTCAACATTTGGTTCATTGTGCTTACTCGTGATTCCCGCCTCAAAGTTCCTGCCAGTTTGGCCTTGGAAAACTGACCGCTGCGGACCTCACACCTGGGGAAACTATTTGCCCGCTCACTCTCTGCCGCTTCAGGCTTTGCATTTATCTCTCCACCCTTGCTCTGAATTTTTGAATTCATCGATTTCTTTGTTCTTAATAAGATTTATACCACTGAGACCACTCATGGAATAATCCACATGATCCCCCATAAAAATACCTTTTTTTTTCAATTTTAGTTGAACTGCTATGGCGGGGAAAATTGAATTCCCATTAAGTTGCCGCTTTACCAGAGTAGCCAGCAGACAGTAGGAAATCTGTCTTTTAAACCCCATCAAAAATCGTGTAAAACACATCCCTGAACTCCATGCAAAAACCCAGATGTTGCTTTGTTTCTCCAAGACTTGCTCCTCATTTGCTCCACAACTCACATTTTATTTATGGCCTACTGACCCTCCAGGACTACACGGCTGTATTTCCTTTCTACTTAAAAACTACAATGCTGCAGTTTTCATTGACTTTTCCACTGAAACCATTGTTTAGAAGTAAATTGGTTTTCTTCTTTTAAAACTATCCCTATATCCACACTTAAGAAATAAATAAATAAAGACCATAAGCTCAGATGTGTGTTTCCTTGCCACTGTAGAACTTAAAAAAAAGTTGCCAAAAGCACTTGTCAGTATAGTTATTCTACACAAAGTCCTCAACACAAACTGCTGGATCAAAACATTCTGTTGAGGTTTGGTAGGATTTTCCAAGGGAAAGTGGAAACATGGTCAGCAGAGTGGGAAAGCCAAAAGACCCCCCTAAACCACACGTAGACTTGAGCGCAGGCAAGGACACACATATGTACATGCACACTGATTACACAGCCTGCAGAGATTGGTAATGTGAGGTTAAGGGCTCGGTAAACTGCATGTGGGTGGTGTGCTCTAATGAATGCTTCTCAGAGAGGCGCATCTCTGCAGGGACGGACTCATCAAACCAGAGAAGACTGTTTTATTTGGAGTGTTTACGCCGACGAAAGACGCCCCTGGGTTTTTAAGCCACGGCCACTAATTTTAAAGGGCGTTAATGTCACAGCTGATGAAAGAAATAATTGTGAATTTTGCATGTGCATATATCTCCTTCACGATGACATGTAGCGCGCATTTTAGTACATAAGTGTAGAATCCCCATAGGCTGCTGTGAGTTTTATGTTCAGCGCTCAGGCCTGGTATTCATGTGGCCCTCCCGCCCACGTTCATTTACGTAGAAGCAGTAACCTCAAGGATAAACCCTTTTTTTGACGACATCTGTGGTTTCTGCTGCTTTCCCTTTTTGTAAACTCCATAATCTTTCCTTTGAGGTTTCGGTCACTTTGCCAAGCCAGGAGTATGTGCCTCTCTGTGGAGCTGCTTTTGGCTTCTTGTGTTTTAATTATGCATTCTATAGCTTTCGCCTGACTATTTTTTTTTGTCTCAAAACTGCTCCATCTGGTTGAAATTAGGTGCATTAAACATGAAGGATTGACTCCACTTCTCTGCCGGAAGGCTCTGCGAGGGAAGGAGGACACAGATGAAAAAGCATCATAGTGTTAACATCTTTTTCGAATAGTGAAGTGAAAACTCGAAATATTAATGAAATATTAATGAAATATGACATATTACTCATTAAGATGAATGTCTGCACTTTTATTGCTATTCATTCATAATAACAGACAACTGAGGTATACAAGCGGGTACGACCACTGGATGTGCACAATTATAGATGTCTACATGACTTGTGGTGATGACTGAAAATTTAGTTGAATGTTAACAGCTTACTAAGACAACTCTTGATCTCAGTGTTAAAAAGAGTATGCTTTCAATCACAACCTTTAGAATATAACAACAAATAAAATGACTTATTACTAAACACGACTTGATAGAGAATGACTTCAGTTTTGAAGATATTTGACAACAAAAAGTCCAGGTCTGATATAATCGTCAGCCTAATGGGAGCAATAGACAAAGTTTAAAGTCCTGTGGTCTCGGTGTCTCTGTATCATCTTTTTCATATCAACCGTAGATGAAGTTCAATAAAAACATGTAGCTTTGTGAGACGGTGATTAAAAATCATGTGAGATGTGTTAAGATAAGCTCAAAGTGAGTGCAGCTTTGTTCAGTTCGGTGAGGTCTTTTTTGACTGATGCTTGCGTGTGCTTATGTTTTGTACACCGCCCACATGTCTCTAACATAATATAAATATCATAAAATATTCTACATACATTTTATTCTTGCAATGCTCTAGCTTAGCTTTGACTTTCAGGCAGCAGGACCTGTCTTACTGCAGTCTGAATAATCAGATCACCTGTGTGTGTGTGTGTGTGTGTGTGTGTGTCTGTCCAATCTGGTTTCTCTGGCTTCCTCTAAAGATTGGTGATTCTACACTGGCGATAGATGTGAATACTCTTTAGTGGATAGAATAACGTGCTGTATGAATATATATTTTGAGCCACTTGATCAATTGCTTGTTAGTGCATATATTTAATAATGCAGCAATTCAGTGCATTCAGGCAGTTCTAACTCCAAATCCAAAATTAGTCAATATTTAAAAAAAGAATAATACAACTTCTCATTTCCAATATTTAAAGTTTTCTTTTACTGTTCCTTGCACTCTTGTGGGAAATTAGACTGAGTTGGCTCCTTTTCCCACAGACATGCCAAGGTTTGAACATTTTTAGGCTGTCAATGCAAAAATAAATCTATGGGTAATTGCTACTGGTACTGGTGTGAGGTCCAATGGGTTGGGCTCGTCAGCCCTGTCAGAGTCCCGAGGCACTGAGTGATTTATCAAAGGATCCTCAGTCACTGCTGTCACGATCAGTGCTGGGTGGAGACTCAGTCTGCAATGAAGCATCACTTTATTAGAGGCTTGTACTGTATTTGTTTATGAGTCCTGGCTTGGCAATGCAGTATTTTCCCTTCCCCTTTAGTTTCAAATGTTCTCTGCCAGATGATAAAGACATCTGTTAACATTATAACACTTTTTATTTTTATGCCTTGTATTTCTGGCATCTAAATTCAAGATACATTGTTTAAGCAAGCACTGACAATCTGTATAACTAGCTACGCACTTTAAAAGCATATTTACAGTTTACAGTTTAATTAAATCCCAGTCATTAGTTATGTTGGCAGGGGACACTCTTCTTGGGTTCCATAATAAATTATGTGGTGTATTTACAGAAAAAGTTTATGTTTTTGCAACTCAAACTCAGCCTTATAAAAATGCCTCAGAGGCATAAACCTGTAAAACATCAAGTATAAAAATTATATTAGAAATTTAGCTTAAATAAGCACCATAAAACACTTTATTAATGGCATATAACACACTGTGAGATGGTTCTAACTACATATAAGAAATCTGTAGAAGACTGTGTTCATTAACCATTATACATTTTCCTTATGAATGCTCTGTTACTGATATACAGCTGTTTCAATATTGAGTGATCTTTCTTTTCTTCTTCTCCTTTTGGCTGCACCTCTTAGCCGTCACCACAACAGTTCTTCCTCTGGATGTTCTCCTTCACCACGTCCATGAATCTTCTCTGTGGTCTTCCCCTTTTCCTCCTTCCTGGCTGCTTCACATTAAAATCCTTTGTCCAGTATATCCACTAGCCCACCTCGGTACATATCAAAACCATACTTAAACTCATCTACCTCGACTATCTCTACTCCTTGCATCTTCACTTTTACACTTAACTCTCTCTCATCCGCACACATGTATTGTGTCTTGCGTCCATTGGCTTTCATTCCTCTTCTCTCCAGAACATACTACCACCTCTCCTTGCTCCTTCTAGCTGCTCCTTACTTTCAACACTGATAACAATGTCATCTGCAAACATCATACCTTATGAGCTCATTAGTCAACCTGTCCATAACCACTGCAAACAAGAAGGGCCCCAGAATTAATCCCTGATGTAATTCTACCACCACCTTGAACCCATCTGCTATTCCAACCACACACCTCACCACTGTCTCTCTGTCCTCATACATGTCAGTGATTTGCAGCTCAATTCAACTTTATTTATATAGCTTCAGTTCACCATAACAGTTGGCTCAAGGTGGTATATGGCAAGATAAAGACAAACAGTCAGACAATCCTCCTGTGAGCAAGCATTTGGTGGTGGTGGGAAGGAAGAACTCCCTTTTAACAGGAAAAGAGTTTTGATCTATGCTCAGATAGGGGAAGCCATCAGGCTTGAACTGTTAGTGGATGAGAGTGAGAGAAAAGAGAGATTGCATACAAGAACAAATGATGTATTAGAATAGAAATGAAATGTGTTAATCATTAACAGGAAGTGTAAGAACAGTTTGTAAACGTGTTCATAACTCATCAAAGATGTATAAAAGGCAGCTTAAAGTCCAAATATCAATTTGTGTTGTAAGCATGCTAAAACCTCGTGAATGGTAAACATTCACATTTAGGGGTTTCCAGTTCTAAATAAAGTCTTTTCTTTTCTGCATTAGTTAATGGTTGTGGTAGCAGTGTGGCATCGCTTTACCTGAAAGAAAAGAAAAGAAAAAATCACAGGGCTGGACAGGAAAGGGTGAAAAAGGGATAGAGAGAGAGAACGAGAGCATGTAAGTATTTTACAGGGTGGTTTGACTTGTAATAACAGTCATTACAAAAGCTAGGTTTCCCAATAAAACCAACACGTCTTATTACAGCTTCCGCCTCAGAAGCTCACAGGAACTGACGGGTTATCAGTGTCAAAATCTACGATGGGGTCAGGGATAGCTGTCTCTGAGCCCACGTGTAGAATCTCTATGTCAAACCTAACACTTGTGGTTATGGTTGAGGTTTAAAGCTCCAATATGCTGACCACAAATCTGTGCTATTTTTGTGCTTGGAGTTACAAATCCCACAGCTTTATCCCAAGTCACTTTTACTTCTCGATGCTACAAGTTACAGATGAGCGTCACTGTGGACACCAACTCACTTTAACAGACGGGAGACATGAAACCATGCATGGCATACGATTCAATGTTGCATCTCACTGAGCTGTTGCCCTCAGCCCTCTTGGCAACAACATTTAATTGTATCTTCAAAAAAAGAGCAGGGGAAATAAAAGGAAATGAGACAGTAAAAGCAAAGGGCTGGCATATATTTGCTTGTTTGTGGAGAGTCATGGCATGCACACAAAGAAACATTTCAGCCAGGTTTTTAACCGCCCATCTCAGGCGCATCTGGATTGGATGTGAAAGAAACAGTCTGAAAATAGTAACAAACTTTAAAATGTTAGCTGCTGAGCTTTTCAGGTGTTGTTATGCCCATTTTTCTTTCTCTTGTATAACTTCCTAAGTGGTAGCAGAACCGTTGTATTAAATCAAACTCTTGCAAGGATTTCCAAAAAACGATTGTTTTCAAAAGTTGAAACTTCAGCAGTGCAAATAGATATGCTGTGATTAATTGTGCTGTACCTTCTCTTACATTTAGATCTTCTCTAAATCAGGGGTGTCAGACGTAAGGCTATGGTGCCAGAAGTGACCCAACAAAGACTCCAATCCTGCCCACTGGACTGCTTTGGGAACTGTGAACATGGACATAAATTTTGGACCAGAATCTTTAGAGCTTTTTTTTTTTTCAGCGATAAAGAGATAAAGAGATGACACTCCTCAGCCTCCCTGGGAAGGTCTATATGGATGGATATGGATATGGATATATCTAGATGGATGGATGGATGATGGATGGATGGATGGATGTGAGGTCAATTGAGGTCAACAGTGAGGTCTTTGAACCAGTCATATGTGAGGTAATTTGCAGTAGGCTGCTTTTCCACTGTGAGCGCTGCAGGCAGAGATTTCATAGCAGAAAGATTTGTAGCTTCAGCTAGTCATCTGATTTTACTGGAGACTTTTATCTACCCATAATATAGGCGCTCTTATAATACTTTTTTATTAGTCTCCCTGCTTGAAGCTTGAATTTTTCCTCACATTTGTAATTTTCTTTTACTGAGTTTTTTTTTTTTTACTTCATTTTTTTTCAACGGATCTTCCAGTGGATGCTTATTGCTTGAGAATAAAAACATGCCTGGGCTAAAATGGACACAGCGTATTGTCTCTTTCTGAGGAAGAGAAACAACTATTCTGTAATGATAGCTCTGACTTGGCGCGGCTGAGAAGCACAAAATTATTCTGTCTGTTGGATCAGGTGCCAGTGAACTGGCTTTTGGATTCTTGTATGTCACTAACCCTCTTATTTTGTCCCTTTTTTTAACTCCTTCTTTTAAATTCTGAAAGACACTTCCTCACTTTCACTGCTGTCTCACAGCATTTTGCATGTCTGCATCCGCATACTCAGACATGCAATGATGCAAGTGAAACACAAACAGAACAGATGAGTGACTGGACCAGTTAACAGTCGCCAGCGTGATTCTAGCACCATGAACAGTGCCTGTTTCCTGTGGCCTCAGAACTGTCACAGAGTTAGCCTGCTCTGCTCTGTGTAAATCAGCCACAGTGTGAAGAATGCTAAAAGTGTCTCACTGCCATCTTGTCATTTCCTCAAGGTGTTTACTCTCTGTTCATCTGTCTCTCATCTCCCTGCAGGGAGAAGGGTTAAAGAGACACTCCACAGATAACATTAAAGAAAGCATCAAACACCTGAGCTCAAACATTTTGAAAAATGTGGCCAATCACCAATGAGTGTCTAAAAGAAAGATTATAAGACGTGTAGGATGCAATGTTTTTGACCACACTGGGGACTAAAAGTCTAAATATCTTAGGATATCCCAAGGTATGTCAATTTTATAGAACTATGAAAAATAACTGCAGGAGTACATATTTAATTCTGTAAATTGTGTTCTCTACTTCTAGTTGTTCTGTGTGTATGGAGACACTGTCATCCCATTAGGATAAAATGGTTAATTGAGGATAATGTTGTTCACCTAGTACCATTTTCTGCTGATTTTACTTTATTTTTTTACTGAACTTTCTGTACATCTTATATAAATATTACCATAGTTTGAGCAGAATATGCCCATGTAAGAGCCTCCTGAACAATATCAGAAGCTGCAGGATCTGTGGATGTTACTCCCTGTACCAAGTCAGTATAGCCCTCTAGAGAAAAATGTTTTTTCCCTATTTATCACCTGCCTTTTTCTTAGCTCCACCTCCTACCACCTGAGTTAAAGCTTAGTCAAACTTAGTCAGACTTTGTAAGACACATGTTTTATGTTTCAACCATAGCCAAGTGTCGCCTATATATTATTCTATAGATACTAAACAGAAATCTTTGCAACTTCATAAAAATTGGAATGTTAAAGCCAAGTTATGCCATTTTACTGGTTGCATGTGGGCACTGTTGCATCTTCTATAGCAGGGGTGCGATTTCCTTTGATGCATTGTGTGGTTGAGGTTTATGTTCTACATACAGCGTGTATGCTTGAAATGCACCCACACACATTCCTTCTAACCCTGCAGCAGGCTGAATATAGTCTTTTAATGGCAGGAAGAACGCTGCCTCTTTATGTAAGTTAACGAGCTTTCATTTCATGTTTCATGTCTTCATTGTACAATTTTTGACCATCTTAAGGCGTAAACAAAACCCTTCTTTTGTAAAATGCTGCTTTCTGTAACACATACATAAAGAAAACACAAAATCTGAGTTTTATTCTGCATCAAAATGTTTTGTTTTATTTCTTAGCAACAGTGATGATACATACAGAAAACATTGGGAGAGAAAGGAGTGTGTGGTTATGCGGTAATGGACCCTAACCATTTAAAGGGATGCCATCAGTTTCCTCTTAATCTGGAAAATAGGGCGGTTATAACAAATGTTTCAAGTAATAGCTATTGCGAGGGCAAATGTACTCCTACTCTCAAGACCGCTGTGAGATTCTGGATTAACCTCATATATCTGATTGACACTTTGTGGATGCTTGGTGCACCTAAATAGCAATGAACAACATTATGGTGAGCCACAAAATTACCATACATGTACATATAATAATAGTGGTTGCATGGTTTATCATCCAGTTGGCCAAATCCCCTGTGCAGGTGTGAGAGACGCATTATTACCACACTGAGCTTGATCGCAGGCTGAGGCCTTTCTGTGAGGAGTCTGCTTGCATCTGCGAGAATCCTCTCTCGATACTCCGGCTTCCTCCAGTCCAAAGACTTGCATGTTTTGGTGGCCTGTCCAGCATCTACCCTTATGCCCATATGACTGTTCAGATAACCTTCAACCTAACCATGACCTTGAATTTACTGGATGGATAGATAGATGAATGGATGGTTGGATGGATGGAAGTTCAAAGGTATTCTTGGTTCATTTTCATTGTGTAGAAACAAAGCTGTAAGAGTAGTGACAGTGACCTGGTTGGAGTGGCAAACTATATAAGAACTCTTTTGCAATGCAAGCTGCTGGCCTGGCCACAGGGAGTCATTGGGACCCAGTGTTTTGCTTTGACAGGTGGAAAAGAGAAGCTGGGGATTAAAAAGTTACTGCTGTATTAGCACGTAACCCACTCTACCCACTCTGAGCTACAGCTGATATTGAAGCAGACTTCAAAATTAAAATCAGTAATGTAATTATGCACAGAGGAGGTGCCTGTGTAGCCAATGCAAAAAAAAACCAAAAAGAAAAAGTAAGTAATAAAACACTAAAAAGCAACTTAGGAATTAATTTGTGCTTGACATCAAATGTGCAATTTGCAGCTAGAATTCTGAAAATCATTAGTAATAAGTTATCTTAAATAAATAGCTGGTGTTTATTTACCAAGGGCACCAAAAGTATTTTTATCTCTATCACCATAACAGAAAGCCTACTAGTGATTTAAACCACACATAACCCTCCGCCTTCACTGACAAGCTGAAGAAATCTGCGCAGAGCTATTTCTATAGCTACTTACTGGCAGTGGCCATTTGAGGCTGGCTCCAAAATCAAGTCAATTACCAAAAATGCCATGTGAAAATCCCCAAGTCTTTAACTCATTTCAGGTTGAATTTTGCTTTGTTATTATTTGTTCTATTAGACAATATAACAGGAAGAGGGCACAAATTCAGGACATTAGGAAACAAAAAAATCAACAACCCAAATGTTTAATCCAGAACAGATGGAGGTCTTTAACAGATGATCAGCCAGCAGAGTAAACATCCGAGTGAGGAGCAGGCAAAAGGTAATGACAAAACAATCCAAGTCATGAGTCCGTGTTTGTGACAAACATAGCACAGGTGAAACTGATTCAGGCAGACATAAGAGGGAACACTAACAAAGATAGGAAGTAAAAAACAGAACAGCTGTAAATGGCTAAGAGCTCCAAATTAAAACAGGAAAAGGTTTAATACAAACTGGACAACATGTTTTTCCTTCCCACTGTCGCCAAGTGCTTTTTCGTATTGGGGTCATCTGATTGTTGGGGTTTTCTCTCTACTACTGTAGGGTCTTTACCGTACTGCAGTTGTGATTTGGCGCTATATAAACAAAATTGTATTGAATTCATATGAAGACCCAATTTCGGTGACTGAAATTATAGTATTTTAGTAGTATGTTACTAAGCACTAATTAGGAGGCATAGATGCACCTTGCTAACAAAAACTGCTAGCATTAGCTGATAACTTAGCTCTCCAGCCTCTCTTTTAAATATGAAAACTAAGATG
>VOQK01008429.1:11908-30014 GCA_015052645.1 Benitochromis conjunctus | reverse complement strand
ATCCACTGATCCATTTCTTTTCCTTTTTTTTCATTCATTTGTGCACGCAGGCGCGATTCTAACCTCATTGAGTACTGAACAGCTGGTTTATTTGACAGATTACTGGCGAGATAGCAACCATACAGTAATTTAGGGAGTAGGAAAGTCCGGACAGTTGACACATGGTCTGCTCGTTTTTCATTAAAACAAATTGGCGCAGGTTGTGTTGGTTTATCACACCTACCTGTCGTGCGTAAAGAAACATGGCTTTCAAGAGCTTTACCTCCTCAGTGTTAGTCACGACTCCACGGCGCTACGACTGCATTATTATGGACTGTGATGTAGGCGACTCTGTCAGTCTGCGATGTGTGCAGAGAGTTTCATTCTCTATGTGTCCACTTGGTGGCTCCCTTTGTGTCCCGCTCTTTACTTTTCACACGGAATCGATCCTCAGCAATGCATGATTTTTTTTTTATCCTTGAAATCAAACTGAAAAGATGACGTTTTAAAATGATTAGTTGATGACTGATTGACCAAAGGCTTGATTAACTGCAGTCCCTTCCAAAATCCAGCTAAGAGGTTGAGTACTCTGTAGACAGGTGTGGATTATTTGAAAAACTGTCTGAAGTGAGCCATTAGTTGACTGCAGAGAGAAAAGTGGACTGACACTCTTACACCCTCCTCCTCCTCATCATCAGCCCTTGTTAGTGTCAGCTCAGCCACAGGAATTTTCCACTGTGTGTGAATGTGAGTTTGTGGTCAGGAAGAAGGGTCACCTTTGGGAAATCCTTCAAGAGAATTAATAAGAAGCCCAAAATAGTAAATAGAAATGGAAACTACACTGGCCTTTCTGTGTTTTTCTTTTTCTTTTTTTCCTCTATAACAGCAGACAGGTTGGTGCTTCTATGTTTATGGGGAAAGGTTTGTCATGGTTGTTGGTGGTTGGGTGGGTGCATAAGAACACAATGGGAATATTAGGAGAACATATCATGGAAGAGGGGATATTTACTGAAAGGAAGTCTGTTTGTGTCTGAAGTTTGCAGATAACTGATGCAGATTTCATAATGAGGCATACCTTTTTGCCAATTAGGGCATTGTACAAAGATTGCAACAGTTTCTACTCACTCACTGTCTCACTCTTTCCAACAGTTTATTGCTTTGTCAAATTGGCTGTTGATCTCTTACACCATTAATTTTCTTGAAATGTTACATTTGTGGGCTAATCACTCTTTAATCAGGAGACGAAGATGTTATCAGCAGTACATGGCGATTTTTTCCCCCAATCTGTGCTGGGACTTCAGTGTATCACTGCACAGTATGTGTGTTAGGCTGCCTAATGCTGCGGATGACTTAGGAGGAGGGATTGCTCATCCAGTTTGTATTTTGTCCACTCAGCTTAGGGCAGAAACCCCCGAGGGAGTCATGTCATAGCTCGCTGTTGCAGTATGAAAACCACACCAGACAGGGTCAGCGGACAGATGTCAGTTTATTTGATTTAAATATTCACTGCATACAAATCCCCCTTCAACACAGCCACCTTTAAATGCGCCACACAGGAGAAAATCCTAACCTGTCAGATGCATCTCAAAAGCCCCCTCTCCTAATGAAAATCTAAACAAGCTACTGAGAACTTTTAATGTGAAAAGCCAAAGAAAATAGTGCTGTTTCCTAGGAAACCCCATCCAGTTTCCACAGATGTAAACAGCCTGAGGAGCAGAATAAAAGTTGTCGGGGCTGCAGAAAAATCTCAGCATTCATGACTCATTTTCAGAAAGCGGATCTCTCCCTCCGCTGATAAGACACTGAGTCACACAACTGCAGACACACACACACACAGACACACAAACACACCCTGAGTAACCACAGCCAGCTGTGTGTGTGGATGAGTGTGATGACGCTTTATTAGCAACTAGAGGATGGAAGGGTTGGAGACGTAGACACCACAAACTTGGACGTGAGCACACCGTTGCACACGTGCATTCAGATACACACACACACTGGTTAATGCTGAGGCTGCAGAATTGTTTCTGAACAGAGGCAGACACACGTTCTTGTCTGGAATAATGTAAATCGCTTAGCTTATGCAACACTCACCGTCTTTCCCACATTTATGTATTTGGAGCCCTGTTTGCCTACTGTGGCCCACCAGCAACAGCTGTTATACACATTTCCTCCTCCAGTGTGTGTGTCTGTGTGTGACCATGTGTGCCTGGATGACCTCCAGCGGTAAACAGTGGTTCCCCCAGCCTGTCACCAGATCTCGGCCCCCTACTGGGATCTCAGTCCACTTGCCAGTCAGTTTCTTTAAGTTATGCTGCACACCTGGATGCGGTGAGGGTGCTGAGAGACATTTTGTTTTGGTTTTTCTGCACGTGTGTGTATGTGCAAGCGCATGTGCGTGCACGTTTTGTTGGTTTTGGGAGTCTACTACAGTATTTTGGTCTCAGAAACCACAACTTAAAGCTGTGCGTTCCTGTGTTTCAGAGAGATAGAGGCTCGCTGAGATCTAAGTGCTTTAGCAGACTCCTGCCCATGTAGCTTGCCTTCCTACTGTAAACAGTTCTGTCATTATTAAACAATATGTTAAGGCATGCCTCGTATGGTCAAATCTAAATAATTACATTCATTAATACTACTTTTTTGTCAGGGTTGAAACAGGTGTCTAATATATCTGTAAATTGAGATTTGTGGATTTGTTACATGCTGGAATAAAGAAGTTTGCATTCTCATGTTGCGACTATTCCCTTTGACTTGTTCGACTGTTTGACCATCAGGGACCTAAACGTATGACTGGACTACCTCTAGAAGCAATTTGAGGCTCAGCAGTCACCGTGGCAACACCTCCAAGCAGTTATTTGGGGTTAACGAGGCCAAGGCCCTATCTAAATGAATGGGGAGAGAATCATATCTTTAATGTTAATGGTTAAAAAAACGAAGTTTCTGGCTTTATTTATGACTCAATTCATGGTGCCAATATGATCAACATCTCTGCCTTAGCCAGCAATAACATTTGATTGATTGATCATGATACGGATACAGTTAGTGAACAATAACTGTGAGAAAATGATACCAAATGTTTTAAAGGGTTAAACAGTTGTCTGTCCAGTATCACGTGATTGTTGCCTCTCTCTGACATCCTTCTCTTCTCTTCTTCCAGGAGAGCCCTATTGCTCTGTACCATTTTATACTGTACTTGTTACCTGGGACTTACACAAGTACCCTCTGAAGGTAAGGTTTCCACACTCACCTACACATACTGCTCTTTCTCACCTCTTTTGTTTGTGCTGAAAAAAACAAGCTCTGTAAGACTCTGTAAGGAACACTGAGGAGATTTTGGTCATGGCCCAAGCACAGAAACACTTTGCTAAGAGAAGTGGGCCAGCCGTTGCCATAACAACAGGTGTTGAGTAAGCTAAGTCCAAGGATCTAGGGAGTGATCAGCTCAAGGATTCAACGATCCAATGTTGACCATTAATCTAAAAAAAAAAAAAAAAAGCAAAACCTCATGTCAGTCAGAGGTTAAAGTCAAAATTTTGTGTGGACAGCTGCACCGCTGAAGACCCCACTTGCATTTGTAAAGGCCGCCATTAATATTTTTCACAATGTGTTAAAGGGCAAAAGGGAAATGTTTGACAATGTGAAAGGTGTACTAGAATTCAGGGATGCCTAAATCAGGAGCTTGCTTCCGCTTTGCAGAACATTTTATACAGTTAACTCAATTAAGTTTTATTCAAACTTTATGTATTTACAAAGCAATTAGCAAGATGCACCTTATTGTTGTGCTCAGCTCTTTTGCAGGACACTTTTCATCTACCTTTGACATCCTACTCTGCAGCAAACAGCAGACTGAACAGTTACAGGCTAGATGGTCAACATAGTCAAGCATTTAGCAGCTATTTAGGGCACTGGTATTGACCAAAAAGACTGCATAAGGACTTTGATGAGGCTAGCAGAGTCACTATCCAGTAATGTTTCTCCATAAATGCAGGATGTTAAAACATTTTCAGCTGATTGCTAACAGGCTTGCCTTTAACCGGGGTGTTAAGTCAGTGTTACATTAAGAATTTTGCATCCAAGTAGCCTTAAAAGTTAGTTATTGCCAATTTTTTGTTTCTGTTTGATCTCCTTTTGGTACCATTTAGAAGTTTCCTCTGATGAAGCGTTATTGATACAGTCCAGTGAATTGGCCCCCCTGCTCTAGTCATTATGCTTGAGACTGACAGCACACAGACTTCAGTGAGCCCGACAAAGCAGTGACTGAAAACTGATGGCCAACAAAACCAAATGTCATTTCAGTTCATTACATCAAGGCTTTTCCACAGTCACAGCTCTGCGATAAGCCTTTGAAAATCGGACACCTGTTCTTTAAAGTGTCTGGTGTTGACAATTAATATAACATAAGAAGTTTTGGTGGTGATGATTCACCAGAGGTGTAAAATTTAGTAGTCAAACCTAATAAAGTTAGTTGGACATGTTTGGCTCCTTTTCTGACAGCTGAGTTTAGTTTTTAGGCTCCGTTTCAGCCACTAATTAGCCTTTTTATTCAGTAAAGAGTCTCTGTGTTGAACTGTGAAATGCAATGAACTGTGAAAGGTTGAACAAGGAGAGGAGGAATGTTCAGCAATAAGTTCTGATCAGCCCGTGAGGAACTCACTGTCCCCTGGCACACGGATACCTCAGTGCTGCCTAAGACTCCCTTTGGAGGCCAGAGTCAAGGATTAAGTTGTATATTGAACATTGACATGATTTTATTAGGAAAAAATTTTGCATTTCAAGTCTTTTTTCTGCAGTGGAACAAATTTTAAAACTAAAATGTAAAAGGGGAACAGCCAGGTAATGATTACGGTGAATAACATCCACCTTTGCATGTCATCCCACACTTTCATTCTTGAGTTTCCAAATCCTATTACTCCCCATTCAGCTCTCCATTCTTGTCTGTGTCTCTCTCCTGAAACATCCAAATAAAGGTAAATTGGCAGAAGGTTGAGGAAAATCAGGAAAATTCCAGATAAACCATGTTTTACCATGTTCTGTCCCTTATCTATGCACTGATCATAAAACGAGGACTTAGTTTTATGTTTTATACATATTCAGTGGGCTAATAAGTGACAATTCCAAACATGATATTCAGGGAATTCAGGCAATATATTGCTGTGTTGGTGATTGGGGATGATGAGGAAATATCATAAACTATTGTAAACCAGCACAGACCTGCCAAAAAAGGATTATTTCAGTATAAATCAGTGACTTCATCCTCTACAAGGGATACGATCAGAGAAAAGAGCCTTGGACTTTCACTCTGTCCTGTTTGAGTGAATTGGCACATTGCGAGACTATAAACTCTGGCCATGTGTTAAACATGCATCTGCTCAGACACTTACAGTATGCTTTATATCTGAGACTGTGCAGTTAATTTATGCCTCTGTAATAGTAGAACAGAAGAATAGGAGACAATGCACAGAACAGTTAGAGGAAATGCGCCCGGCTGCCTAATTGCCAAGTTCCTGTTGTCCTTTAATGCACCAGAGACCACACAGAGAGCAATATACACTATGCCTACTGTGAATATTATTCCTGTTTTATAAACCTCTAATGGCTTGAAGTAAAGGGAGGTCTTACAGCCTTAATCATAGCACGTAAAGACCATAAAGAACTTGTTGTATAGGAAAAGCAATCAGTGGAGAAAAAGTCATTTAACTCAAGGTTCTGTTTTGAAGTAAGAGTTTGCATATGTTTAATGTTAAAGTTTTCTAAACCTCTTTCTCTTTCAGCTCAAATATTCCTTCAAACTTTCCCCGCAATTATATGTATTTTCAAAGTCTGGGGCCCAACAGTTTAATAAAGCGAGCCTTGTATTATAGAAAGACAAGCATGTCATTCAAGTCCTCACTCTCTATAGTTTACCAGTGCTGCACATCCCAGCTGTCTTTCCCACTTTTTCTGGAGTCTCATCAACACTGCTTTTCCATGGATTCTATACACATGTCCCCATTAGACAAGCCCCAGTGACCACAGGTCAGAGGGAGCCCGCAGACAATAAAAATGGTGAGGGGCCTAGGTCTGAGATCACAGGTCATGGAGCGAATGAGGGCTGTGGGACTACTGAGACTGAAACTCTGAACAGAGAGTCAAAGTTGGCTGAAAGGTTGGAAACTGTGCTCCGAGCTCTCGAGTTGGGAGATGTTGTACTCACTTGTGGTTTCTGTGGCCATGTTCTGAATGTCTACACTGACTACATACTGATGAGAAGGACAGAGACGTGATGGGAAAGAGGCTACATGATGACGCTGATGTCATTTAGTTCATTCCCTCACACATTAAAGGCTTAAAAACAAAGAGACACAATGAAACGTGTTTATCAGTATAGCTAACATTGTCAGCACATGAACATTGAATAGAATAGAATAGAATAGAATAATCCTTTAATTGTCCCACAGGGGGAAATTTGGTTGTAACAGCAGCAAAGAAACACATACACTAACAGAACAAGACACAGAACAGAAACACACAATTTTTACAGAAAAATAATATTTACAGAGCAGGGTAGTGGAAAATGTATAAATAAATAATTAAGAATTAGCTTACAGTACAGCATGCATGCAGTAACATGAACAGAGATTAATAAAACAGAGATTAATAAAATTCTGTCACCAGATGAAAAAAATGTGTGCCTCAAACACACATTTGGAACAAACACATATTTGTCAGCATTACATAGCATCCAGTGACCTCGCTTTTGCTTTTCAAGTGCGTTGGCTAGGTGGCTACTAAGAAAGGATTAGGTCCTTTAGCCTGCTTGTGCGTTCCTGGTACTGACTGCATGCTTTAGCCTTGACTCACCTGCAGTGAGTGCAATGCTTAATTGGTTTAGCATTCTGTTCTTTATGACCATATATCAATTCTTTTTTTTCCATATAACCAGAATAACATTTGAGATTTATTGAGTCCAGAGGAAAGGCAAAATTAGGATAATAGGCATACATTGGGAGAGGTGTTTAGGTTTAACTGCAACACACTTGGCACTGCAACACAAAGAATTCTAATGATTCTTTGTTGAACGTTTGACCTTTCAAAATCTATTCACAGTGAGCTGAGATGAATCTCTATGAGTTATAGTGTTATAGGGTTTGGTAAGGTCGTAGATTACTGGCAAAAATCAACATTATATTTCTCTGTGAGTGGTGTACACACGCTGCCCTTGTGTGGACACTTTAAGCTGTTCAAGGCATCACAAAAGCCAGACATACTGGAGCAATGTGAATCAGCAAAGCCACTGACATTTGAAGTAGACCTCTGTACTGTTCAGCAACATCCGCCCACTAGTGGAGGAGGAAACAAGATTGCTACATACTCCTGTCTGTCTGGACATGAATTTATTTTGTCCTAAAGTTGCTCTAAACCACCTACAGAAGCACTTAGATGTGCTCAAAGTCTGCTGAGTTCATTATGGTTTAGATGTTTTTCTTTCTTTTTGCCTGTCTCTTCACCCTTCAGTGTTTAAACTACATTATTTTGTGAACTGCTGCATTGTGGACATGATGCATGCCTCTCATAGCATAGGAGCCTTTAGTTAAAGCAAAACTTTGGAAAAGTTAAATATTTTGCACCAAATTCTTATGCAAGAGCCCAAATTGTGTCATTGGGATTTAAATTATTTTTCCACTACCATTTAAAACACATTATCTCCACAAATGTGTGCCATGTTAAGGCCAACTTACAGTTTGGGCACAAATTACAGTAACAGTTTAAAACTAGGACAGATTCTCAGTGTGTTCTCATGTAGTTCTTGCATGATGTTTGCTTTATATTTCTAAACTTTCCCTTGCTGTTTATTTTATCTTGTTTCTGATGATTACCAGGTACCAAAAATATGAGATAATAATAACCATAAACATCACAATCAAGCCTGTCATAAACACTGCATATCTAACAGAGCCCTTTTCTTCCTCTACAGATGTGGACATTCTCCAAAAGTTGGGGCTTAAGGGAGAGAGGACGTCACGCAGTCTGCCGGCAGGAGTCATTCCGTTCAGATCGGGGATCATCCTCAACCAGCGGGCGCATATTGAAGCTCCATTGCGATCAATCTTTCCTCCGGCCCTCTGGCCTAACCTCACGCTGGTCCTGAGTGTACGCTCGCACCGCATCAACAGCGCTTTCCTTTTCACCCTGCTCTCAGACCACAAGAAGCTGCTTCTTGGTCTACAGCTTGTACCCGGAAACCTGGTCCTTCACACAGGACCAAATACCTCTGTGGCACTGCCTTATGAGCCCCATGATGGCCAGTGGCACCAGCTGGGTCTGGGAATTAATGGACAGAGAGTGACTCTATATGCCTCCTGCGGAGGGCAGAGTGTTCATGCAGACTTTGGGTGGGACAGTGAGGAGGGGCTGGCTCCAGAGCTCCATGGCTCGCTGCTGCTGGGGAGGACAAGCCAGCAGCAAACTTCAACACACTTTGAAGGAGCAATTTGCCAGTTTGATCTGGTCCCTTCTGCACAGGCAGCTCACAACTATTGCAGGTACATTAAGAAACAGTGCAGGGAAGCTGACACGTACAGGCCTAACCTTTCTCCTTTGCTGCCTATCGTACCAAGAGAAAGAAATATCACAGCTACTGCTGCCACCCCTAAACGTGGTGGCCCAGTAACCGCCAGGAAAACCACAGGGTTCAGCCTTGCCAGGAGCGCTGCTGCTGCAGCCTCAGCTGTCAGATATGTGGCCCCCACCCAAACGATAAAACCGAACCGAGGGACCATCATCCCAACGCCTCTGCTGGGAACTGTGATACCAGTTACAGACCAACTTAGTTTGGTTACACCACCTCTCAAGACCAGAACCAGCACTGTCACAACACCACTCAGGACAGGAGCACCACCCACGAAACCATCAACGCCAAGACCCTCCAGTCCTAAAACTTTGAATCAGAAACCCTTTAAACCCATTCCATCAAAATCCACTTCATCAAAACCCAGTCGACCAAAATCCACTCCTTCAAAACCCAATTCCTCTAAACCCACTCCATCAAAACCCAGTCCGATAAAACCCAGTCCCTCTAAACCCACTCCCTCTAAACCCACTCCATCAAAACCCACTCCCCAAAAACCTACCCCTCCAAACAGCCAACAAAATGCAAGTGTAGGAACAATTAATTCAAAGAAACCTACTATACCAGTCAGTACCAGCACCAGACCCTCCAAGACAAAGCCTAAACCTGCATTATTAGACCAAGGTACAGTCGCAAAGAAACCCCAACCCACCACAGCCAGTAAAACATCTCCCAAGTTTAAAGTTACATCATCCAAAGCCACTCCGTCCAAACCCAAACCAAATTCTGTAAAAGATGCTCCTTTTAAACCAACAACATCAAAGGTCAACCCCTCAAAATCGGCCACCCCCAAACCTACAGCTGCTAAAACCCCTAAGCCAACAAAGCAACCCATAACCCCCAAGGCTCCAGTCACCCCAAGACCTACTAAGCCTTCATACAACCCAGTTACACCACCTGCTACTGATGGTTTCCAGAGCTGGGAGGTGCCACCTACGCAGTTCTCCATGCTGGCAGAAGCTAAGGGAGAGAAAGGCGATATAGGACTGCCGGTAAGAACTTTTGGTCAACCTGAGCTGTTTATTGACAGTGTTTGTGTGCAAATGCTAAGAAACAAATCTATATCAGCACTAATGTTTTGCAAATCAAGGTGAGCAAGCAGTGCACAGACTATGTCTCATCACTGTGCCTGCAGCTGTGTGTGGCAAGTTTACATTAGTAGCGCAATAAAACTGAATGGAGCCTTTCTTTTTGCTCATCCCAGTCTGCCCCGGTGCAGTTTTGATTGAGGTGTTTTTGGATTTGAAAAAGACCACACAGATATTTACGTTAATATGGAACAGTCTTCTTTGCCACAGAGGTTAGACGCTTCGCTATATTTCTCTATTCTTTTCACCTTACTCCATGCACAGTGCCTTACAAGCTGGGTGCGACGTGTCAGGTCTGACGCTTTGCCATCTCAGCACCAGATTCCTCTTTCAGAGAGTTCTGGTGGAGGTTGCATGGTCTAATTTCAAAGCCAGGCCCGGGTCAAAGGTTAAAGCAGTCAGCAAACATTTAGCTTCCCAATACAGGTGTTAAGTTAGGCGAGGCCATCCTTCAGCATCAGAACACGTCTCAGAAAATGTGCTTGTCTCCACGAAGCAGAGAATACCTTTGTGTACACAACTGTCTACACAGTTTCCCAACTCAAAATGTGGTCGGAACGATCAGACCACAATGTCTCTGTCAGTGTCTCTTGGGTGTGTTCATACTTGTACCTGTGATTAAGTCATCTTAGTGTAAAGTGCGAGCAGGGCCTGCTCGTTTGATACGTGTGCCTTGCTTATTCTTTGCAGCAGCCTGTCATTTGGTGCTGTAGACTGCAGAATACAGTATGTCTAGTGCTCGCTAATTTACCTCTGTAGTGATGTCCAGTAGATGCTTTGCTGTCATTAAGGTGAGCCAAGTTACTGCCATTTAGAAACCAGGACCTGTAATCTTGATATGAAGTGCAGTCATTTACCGTTGAAAATAAATTGTAGAAGGATCAGTAAGGGAAGTTTGAAGATTATTTACCAAAGGACTGTCTGGCACATCCACAAGTGCTGATACTGTGCTGGGGCTTATGCTAAATGTAGGTTAAGTTGCACTAAATGTAGGGTAGGTTGTGGTGGAGTTCTGGCCCTGAAGTACAATAAAGCCATAGAAATGCTCTGGGCTTTATCTTAAAAGTGCATGAAAATGTGCATTTTGCCTGACTTCAATGACTGGGTAAGATATTATGAGACTGGAAGACCTATTTATTTTAAATAGGATGCTTGCATATACACGTGCCTCGCTCTCTGTCTCTGTGTAACTGTGTAGTACCATCAGAGATCCCAGGTGAACCCAGTTAAGGTTTCCTTTCAGTATGGATCTTGATTTTTATTTTTTTTTTACGCATGCCATTAGTGTACTGTGCCAACTCTTTTCCCAAGAGCACAACATTTTGCGCGCACACTTTTCTTGCACACCTTAAGAGCCTTTAACAGTTACAGCAGAAGTGTGATTTGGACTTCCTGTTGCACAGAAAAAGAACTCCGGCTGCCAGGAGAAACATCCAGCGCAGGCACATATACATGCTGCAGTTGCTCTTTTGAAGCACCTTTGGCGCCTCACTCCTACCGTGAAAAATGGTTTCCTTTGACATCTGTTCCGCTGCATTTTTTTGAGATTAAATTGAATTTGAATCTGAATTGACTGTATGGAAACATACTTCTGTGCTCAGTTAAAGTGCACTTTATATGAAGCTTTTAGAAAGGAAACCTCAAAAACTTGTTAGCTTTCTAAACTCGCCAAGCACGATTTTCACTTAGAAATAGACTTTTTCGTGTATCACTGGACAACTCTGTGCACAGCAATGCGTGTTTCACATATGCAGCACAGCCAGCATAACTGAAAGCATCCTTTGCTGAATTTGAAATGCAGGAGCCCGAACAAACTGTCCTAGAGAATAGAAATGTGGTAAGATTGACAGGTGCAAAAAGGAAAAGACAGTGAAGTAAATAAACAAACCAGGCTAAGAAAGAAAGGCCGCAGCAGGGGGTGTAAGTGTGAAGACGGACAGTGGTGTATGTTGTTGTTGACAGGTCTTAAGGCCACCATAGGGTACACCACCTGCAACACTAGGGGTGGTCTCTACTTAGGAGATCATCACAATGGAGGAGATGGTTCCCAGCGCAGTTATAAATAAATAAATAAATAAATAAATCTGAGAACAGACAGACACACTGCATGCAGGTAGAGGCTATTATTAGAATAACCCTCAGGATCAGGCGTGTGTGTGTGTGTAAAGAATGAGTAAAGAACCATTTCTTTATTTAAATTGTTTTTGAATGAGTCCCTTGTTTCCTGACTTCCTACTGAGAGCTGAAACGAGTCGATATCAAAAAGGGAGATGCTGCTTCTTTTTTACTACTCAACTATTTATCGAACAACATAGTAAAGATACTGTGATGGATTTTTTTGAAGACAAAATGTGAGAAATGTGTTATGAAGACACTTTACTACTAGAGGCTTTAACAACCAGAAGCCCACATCGTGGCCTGTTTTGCCAAAATAACCAAAAATACTGTTTTCCCTCATTTCTGCTTTTTCTCCCTCTTTTTCAATTAAAAGAAAACAAATGAGCACAAGCCTGATGTAGATACACAGGGGCATCGAGCGGTGCTGGAAATGACCTGTTATTTCTAGTGTTTCTACGATTTCCTGCCACAGGGGCTCAAATCCTCTCGATGACTAAGGGTGAACTCTCAACACCTTGAGATGGAATTACTTCAGAGGGAAAAGGTGTCGCTTTGTTTTGTTTTTTCACTCTGTGGATGAAGGGCAGCTTCCGTGATGTGGACGAATCCACTGCAGAAATGCTGTGAAAGAGAGTCTGGTTCTGACAGTGTATGCTAAATGAATATACTTAGTCATTGTGCTGTATAAGTGGTGTATCAGAATGCAACACTAACCATATAATCTTTCTGTAGGGGCTGCCTGGACCTCCGGGGAAGTCAGGCGTGCCAGGCAAGAGGGGTCCTCGGGTAAGTCTCTTTGACCACCCTCTGACACCTCCAGCCAGATCAAACACATTTTCACAAAAAACGATTCTGTCTGTTGTTGAGGGTTTTTTTTTAAACTATATGTAAACTTTTTAATAAGCACCGTAAACCTTTAAATAAGTTTTGCCTAGTAAGCATCTTTACCAAGGTTTTTGATGGGTATGAGTGTGTCTGTGTGTGTTTTTTATCCTACCTGTTGACCGAAAGCTCAAAGAAAAACAGCCACAATAATCAAACAAGGCACAGTCATGGACTCTTTGTGGCTGTTAAAATAATAACCTGCCAAGTCCCTCCTATCAACCCAGCGCTCACACTCACATTTTCTCATATACTCACACACAAAGTCTTCCTATGCAGACGGATTGACCATATTCAGCATGGGGATGTGAGTGCTGACCTCCCACCCCTGAGCATAAACAGGAAAGCTTCTATAAAGACGGTCTTTGAAAAGGCTGCCTGTGCCACAGGATGCCTAATAAAAGCACTGTAAACAGACAGAGAACACATGGCTTCACTGGACTTTCTACTCCTGACTGAACTGTTGCAGCAGACTGCACCAACACTTCATAGGAATCCCATTCTGGGCTAATGAAAGACTTCTTTTTTCCAAGGAAGTTAAATAAATCTAGTCTTCTTACAGGAGCTCTCTTCCTCTGTTTCTCACTTTCCGTCCAATAAAATGTAAGGATTCAGCCTGACATTTGTTTGTAACCATGACAGTGGCACGTTTGCATTGCATTGTTCATAGATGGCTTTTGTCCAAACTGAAATATCAATAATCCTTTAATGGATTGTAATGAAATGTGTTGCTCCTATCCAGCAGTACCCAAAGAGGGGAACAAACAGTAGCAGATTTAACACATGCTGGGTTGATTGCAATAAAATGTAGCATAAAAAATCAGAATTCAGAGGAATTCTGACAATTTTGGAGTTTTTTCTCCTTTTGTTTTTGTCTGAAAAATTACATCAGCCCCACCAATGTACAACTTGTTGTATGTTATCAGCACATTGCATTATCCCCGTACACGTATTACCTCATTGATATTAGCATTTAGCACAGCTGTGCCTGTGGATTTGGGTAGGCCTTTGGTTCTTGGTGTTAAACTGTTAATTACAAGGCAGGCATTACAAACCTGCATTTAAAAAAAAACTGACACCACACAGTAACCTCAGATATCCTTTATATATATTTTTTTTGTTGTTGTTTAAGTATACTATGTACGTGCTTGTGTTCCTCCATGTCTGCAAAAACCTTAAGCTAAAGTCTCTGCAATCCCCACCACCTCTACATATGTATGAAAAGCTCTTTGTCTGGCTCTAATTAAAGCTATTTAAGCCCCATCAGCACCTCCCGTTCTGTCTGTAGTACCAGTTTCACCACATTGGTCCCTCTTGTGGGATTTCTTATGATCCAAATCAAACTTACCTGGAATAAGTCCTAAATAGGGTTTAAAAATCTAAGCAGAGAGCTGCGTGAAGCCAGTTAAGCCAAGCATGAATCTGAGTGAAAATATTTTTTGCGCAAGAAAGCTGAAACTTTCCTCCAAATGTATTTTGGAAATTTACAAGGAAAGCAGTTCAAGCTTTTCCTAAGGAACAGTTTCTCTATTTTGGACTCGTAAGCAATGAATGTGTAAGATAAATACAAATGAACAGAAGGATAACTTGCACTGCAGCATAATCTTTCATCTCTGGGGGTGGACTTCTCAACTCTAACGTGCCCTTGATAAAGCTTTAGAATAGGGCGCTGACCCTACTCTAAGCTATGACATCATCATAGCTTAGAAGTGGCTTTTGTCAAGCTCAATAAACTATCTCAGCATCTTGCTTTTGTCAAGCAAGATGCTGTTGAACTGCTTGTGGCATTCTCAGTGGAGGTGGTTGGTTTGCAAAGGGCACACAATGAAAAGAAGTCATTTTCAGTATAAAGATATACTTATAAAGGCCATTAGTTTTGATTCCACTTTAGCAGGGGTCAGTTGCGAACGCGCTGTCACTGTCTGACTCCGACCTCACAGTGATTTAGTTTAACCCACATACTTCGGCCCACGAGCGCTCACATGGGATTGTATGCGTGCTACAGCACTAATCCCACTCTGTGCAGTGCAGACATACTGTATGTGGGTGAGTTTACAAGCTGCCTATATAAAGAGTGAGAAAGATTATGGAGCTTTCCTGTAAACAAAAGCATTTATCAAGTTTAACTGCTGCTGCCATGTGCATGTGCAAACATAGACAGGCACACACACACATGCTAACATGCACTCCGTGCAAAGAAATGCTACCCAAACTCTCCCCTCTTGGCCAGATGTGTGTGTGGTTTCAATGTAGGAAGGGAAATTTACTTGTTGATCACTTAAAAATCTGAATATATGGTGCAGATTGCTTAGTCTGCAGGGTCACAGGTAGGGTCTTCTGTTTGAAAGACTAGTTTCTGCTAAAAGACCTCTACCAGGTTTGACCCTCTGTAGCCTGGGATTACTGGAAGTCTGCATGATGACACACAGAGCACTATTGAGCCCAAGAAGAACCAACCATGAACTTTGACCTCTGATCCCACACATGAGAGTGTGAGATGCCATCTCTATGGCAACAGATGTGAGTACAGAAACTGTTGCTCAGTACCCATGAATAGTCGGGCCAAACTTTTTCGAGTGTATTTGTGGGTATATAATGACGACGATGGTAGGAGGGTGTGAGTGGAAATGTGGATGCATCGTCAGCGTACAGGCCTATATCTATCTGAAGCCCGTGTGTGGGTTCATCTGGAAACTGCTGGGTCAAAAGGGTCTTTGTGTGGTTGAAAATATCTCTGTCACCCATCTTTCCTCGTGCATTCCCTCCAAACCACTCCTCTGTCGCTAACCAAATTTCCCCTACCCATATTCACCTGTATACATTCAGATCCCAGATTGGCATACGGAATAGGAACCCGGAAAACTTTAAAGAACTTTCAAGTGAAAACATGTGCTCCTCTGTTGGGCTCTTTCGGTAACACCAGGCAACAGATCAGCTTTTCAAGGGTCTTATAATCCCTAGAGTAAACTGTGTGTACAGGTCTTTCCTCTGGAACAACTTTGTAATGAGCTCCGAGACTATAAAAATCACAGACCAATCCCCTATTGGGCAGTTTTATGCATTTTTAAAGTTTTGGCATAAAAATCACATCTAGGTTTCCATCTTAATTTCCAAACTTGTCATTCCCGTTATTAATTATTACTATTATTGTTTTAAATACCTAAATAATACTTTAGACAACTCGTTATTTCCTTTTTCATATGCTAAAAATGTTGGCACAGAAGCTGTTCATTCACCCCATCTGCTTCTGTTATTATAGCATTTGAGTGTAATTCATGTGGCATTAAGCTGCAAATTCCACTCTTTTTATCCAGCAGTGGCGAGGCCTGTTTTCAAACTTTTAACAAACAGTGAAATATCTTTAGGGGCAAAGTTTCTAGTGTCTGTGAATGCTTGGTGGAATCTTTAATTATGAGGACATCCAGCAGTTTCACATGCCCTCTTGATCTAATGTTAGTTAATCAGACACTGCCCGTCTGCTCTCATTTGGCACGGCATCATACAGAATCTCTTTTATCTTTAATATGGTGGCTGTACATACATTTAAAGTCTCTTTTACGAGCTAGTGTTGAAAGTCAGAGTATGTTTACAGCACAGCCCATCAAAAGACCTCGTCTAAAATATTCTGCGTGTGAACCTGACCTTGGGAGTGATGTCACGCATCCAGTTTTAAGTGCGTACGGTGGATGTGTTGGTTTCAAGTTGCACATATGTTGTTGGACATTTTGGTATATTTAAGCGTAGATATTTATATACAATATGGCACCATATGATGAAACATTAGAAGCTACCATTTGTTTAGATTTTCACCATTTTGTCTCCAAAGAACTGGAATAAATTACACAGAGCTAGCAGTACTATTACCGCAGGAACCACAGCAACGCCCTGTATTGCTGTTCAGAGGTTGGTGGCTTTTTATTTGATAGCCCTTAGCTTGTGTGTGCCCCACCCTGGTCTTCTCTAATTAGACACCTGTTGTGAGAGCGAAGGAGCACGACGCGGAGGCGAGAGAGCACTGCACCAAATGTTAGTGCCAGCCCATGCCTACTAGAGCACTGACCAACCTGTGGTAAGCCACATGGTTCATTTTGAATCATGTAATTCAAACATGTCTTGTTTGTGTAAGTTTATTTAGGGCACAACAGGGACCCTTAATGCTGTCTGGACAGACCAGCTCTCGAGGAATGCCAGCTGTATACAAAACCGAAAATGAAAGGGGAAGCATGTGGGAGGACAAGAGGCGAGGTCTTTAAAACTTGAAAATGCTTGGAATGAGAGTATTTCAAAATGACTCTGTTGTACTTTTTCTTATTTTCTGTCAGACGCTTGCTGCTACAATGGCACGTGCTCATCTTAAACATGGCCAAAACTTCAAATAACTAGTTCAACGCATGTACAAATAATGCATGTAAGCCAAAAGCTCAGGCTTCAGACTGCTCTAAGTACTCAGTTTTGGGGGTTTTTTGGCGTTTCTTTTACTCATGGCTCTCTGTATGATGTCAGAGAGCAGAGCTATCCTACTCAAGGTCATCCTAAGCATCAGAGAAGTCCCATTTGCTTAATTCTTTTGTATGTGAGGGGCAACCAATCAGAAGAATATTGGCTTAAAGGCAGTGGAAGGGTTGTAAAACAGCTTGTTTTAGACGAAGGACGGATGCACAAAGACCCAGTAAGACCCGAGGACTCTTTTGACCTGTGAATCATGCAAAGTAAATGGACTGGTTCTTCTATAGCACTTTTCTACTTGAGCTTTCAAAGCGCTTTATACAACATTCCTCATTCACCCACATTCATACAAGCATTTTTTTTTATGCCTAAGTGCTTTCTATCTAACATTCACACTCTGATGGATGCATCGGAGAATAACTTCAATATCTTACCCAAGAATAATTTGGCAAGCAGACTGAAGCATCCACCTTCTGAATAGTAGATGACCTGCTCTACCTCCTGAGCTACAGCCACCGAATCAATGCAAAGTTAAATTTCATAAAATCTTTGCATTTAGCTGGAACTTCCTGAGTGTTACTTAATGAGCACCTCATGTCACATAAATGCCGCGTTCACCCATCACAAACTCTTTGTCACTTTCAACAAACTGTCCTTTGACTGAAAGGACAGTTTCATCCGTTTCATCCATTTCATCAAAAAAGACTTGCTGTATGCTGTCATGTCTACACCTGACCGGTACATCTAAAACTTTGCTCAAAGAGTGTTTTTCCCCCAAAGTTTTTTCTTTTTCCTCTGTTGGAAAGTTTCCTCTGTTGATGCTCTAGATCTCAGTAGTTGTTGGATTTTGATGCAGTAGGTGAGTTCCCTTACATAATAACTTCCTGATTTGTTTTTACTCACCTCAATAAAACCCGCTGACCCAGCTCTTAAAACAGTTGTTGCTCCTTTTCCACCTTTTGACTCGATCAGCCCCTGACCCAGG
>VOQK01008428.1:10130-20588 GCA_015052645.1 Benitochromis conjunctus | reverse complement strand
ATCCGGGAGGGGCTCAGAGTAGAGCCGCTGCTCCTTCACATTGAAAGGAGCCAGTTGAGGTGGTTCGGGCATCTGACAAGGATGCCTCCTGGGCGCCTCCTGGGTGAGGTGTTCCGGGCATGTCCCATTGGGAGGAGGCCCCGGGGCAGACCCAGGACACGCTGGAGAGACTATGTCTCTCGGCTGGCCTGGGATCGCCTTGGTGTTCCCCCGGATGAGCTGGAGGAGGTGGCTGGGGAGAGAGAGGTCTGGGCTTCTCTGCTTGGGCTGCTGCCCCCGCAACCCGGCCCCGGATAAGCAGATGAAGATGGATGGATGGATGGATGATTGCACAGTATACTTTATCTTTAGTGACTTAAAAAAAACAAGACTGGGTGCACAAGTTTCAATTTATTTTGGATTTTCTTTAATCCACACTATACATTATACATATAGTTTCAAATAGACATTTACCTCCACTAATTTTTGATTAAATTTCCCTCGGAAAGTTCCACCTATCTGATATTTGATCACTTTTCTTGGCAGAATTTGCAGAGTTCATTTAAATTAGGTGGTCTCCTGGCACAGATCCCCTTTTTAAGCACAACCACACATTTTTAATAGGGTTGTAGTCTGGGCTTTGGGAATGCATTCAAGAAGCATAATGCTAACCTGCTTTATCCATTTCAAAACCCGCTTTGATGTGTGTTTGGGATCATTGTCTATGACACTCAGTTGTGTCCAAGTTTCAACTGTCTAGCTGTTGACTTGATGTGAAGTTGACGAATTTGGAGGTAGTCCTCTTTCTTAATTTTTCCATTTATTTTGTGTTATTAGCATGATGCTACCACCACCATGCTTAGCTTATTGTGACCAAACAGTTCTTTCTTTGTCTCGCCTGACCAACAAACTTTTCTGCAGAAGCCATTTGGCTCATTAATGTGGACAACTGCAAATTTCAGTCAAGCTTGAAGGTGTAGATTTTGGAACACGGACTTCTTGGTTAGACTTTCTCATTGTTCTGAGCATCAATTTAATGAGGCTGTCAAACAAAGAGGATTCTTCAGCGCCACACATTAGAAGCTTTGGGTGAGTGTGTAATTTTGACCATGTGTGGATTAGAGAAAATATCCTAAATAAACTGGAACTTTGAAATTATCAACATATATGCTGTACAATCATTCCAATCTGAAAATAGAACAGTTCAAAGTAATTACCATGGCATGTCCATGATAATTGTATGTAAGCCAACTTTATATAGATATATTTCATAGAACACAGAGAAGATTTTTTACATAAAATAATTATAATCTATTACATAAATGACATTTATGTACTGATGCCACTGTTACTATACAGCCAATAAGAGGAGCTGAGAGTCAGATCCTGAATTATAACAAAAATTCAGGCTCATGACAGCCTGAACGAACATCCAACTAGTGATGCAAAAAGCACGCTGCTGGCAATTCAGCTTTATCATTCTGTCCTTAATTTACATCTCGGTGTCACTGCTTTCACAAAGTCAGGGATGCATTTTCATCATTTGTGACAGACGGGGTCTCTACCTTCAAAGGGAACTTGTTGTTTTTGCTATTCCACCTGACAGATGTCCACATCTGCATATCCGCATATCCAATTAAAGCAACATGCCACTTTTGTCTTTTTCTGTGAGTCACTATCTCTGCAGATGCGATTGCGTGTTTTCCCTGTCTGTGTAGTCTTCATCCTGCTAATGATCAGCTGTGCTGCTTTTTCCTCAGCATGGTGTATATTTCATCATGACATTGATTAGAACTGATGCGTTCACTGCATGACTGAAGCGTCAGGAGGATCACGTGCACATTTCATCATTTCCCGCTTGCGCTTGGATAAGTCAAATCAAAATATCTGATGCTAAATCGATTGATTTTGAGATCGTTTTTTAATGATCGTGTCAACGTTGAACGTAACGCTGAAAAATTCCATCTTCCTAAGCATTGAGATTGACTTTTCGGGAACGCCGCGTTTTCATGTGACAGCTGATAAGTATTGTGACACGGCGGGCTTCAAACCCTCCCAAGCTTCTATTCTGCTTCTTCACTCAAGCCTGTGCACACCTTTTCATCCGTCTCTGACTCAACCGCTCGAGCTGAAAACGCGACGAGCAAGACAACTTTGCTGATTGAGCTCGAGCAACAACAAAAGAAGAGAGGTTCTAAGAAAAGACATTGCCCGTTTGGCTCGGCAGACGCGGCATTCTGCTGCCACGTCTGGATGATCTTTGTGTCCTTTTGTCTCTTCCTCGCTCTGCTTCTCTTTCACTCGCTTCTCTACCTGCTGTTTTTAATGGCTGACTGGAGGCAGAGGGGGGGAAAAGGAGAAAGTGACTGAGACAGACAGTGAAGAAAAGATGGATGAGGAGGATGAGGATGGATGGGGGCTGGAGGGAAGGGGAGGGGCTACCTGTCTCCAGGCAAGGCTTTAATGAAGACCCTTTGAAGTTTACTATGACTGAGCAGCACCCGTGTCCTCTTCAAAAGCGACCAACATCCCTCCGAAGACACGCTGTCGTTTCCTCTCGCTTCACATCTTCAACCTCTCCCTCTTGATTTCCTTCCCTTTGTCTCTGTCGGTTCCACGTGAAATCTTCTCCTCTCTCCTACAACTGCCTCCTTTCACTGCCGGTACCCCCTTCTCCCATTTCACCAACCCCCTTCACCTCTTGTCCTCCTCTGTGATCAGGCCATGGATCATGTCTCTACTTAACTAACCGCGGTGGTCCCATGCCGTTAGCTCCACGACATTTAAAGCTCGTGACTACAGAATGTGATGGCATGTATGGAAAGCGGTGTGTGCACGTGTATGTGTCAAAGGGGCATGTGTGTATATCTGCATTTTCTTTTTTTACATTCAGAAACACACATGCATCCCCGCAGCATTCAGGAACAGATAGTGATTCTCTTTCCATCATCCCCAGGCACTGATACTACTCTGTTATCTCAGCAAAGTGGCTCTGTGGGCAACTTCACTGCTGTCCTCCCATTAATCCGACCCTCCTATGCGCTTCCTCTTCTCCTTTCTGCAGGTCATCCTCTCTTTTTGCTTTCTCGAGCAGCAGCTCTCTATTTACCCAACCCCAAGCTAAATGATCTAGTATTCTCCACTGTGGTGGGCTGCTATCATGCAGTATGACATCTTGCCTAGAGTGAACTATTAAGGCCATGTGTTATCAAATGGAATGTATACTCTTCTGCATATGGTTTGCATTTGAGCTGGGGGGAAGTGAACTTCAGCGTGCGGTACTGTGGATGTGATATAAACAATCATAATACGGTAGTATCACACGAGACTTCTGGAATGTTTCAGCCCAATTTCTACAAAGTAGCATAAGTATCAGTAACATAAACTACATAGCCAGGAGCATATGGACGCACACTCGTTCACGTACTTTTAGTCTGGGGCTGTTTTATATTGCTTGGATTTGGCCTCTTACTTGCAATTAAGGAACATTTTTAATGAGTCAACTAACGATTATATGAAAACATTATAGTAGTGCTTGTGTACGTTTGTGGCAAAAAGTTTTTTTTTTTCTTTTTACTGTTTAACAATAATATGCCTGCAGGCAAGTCAAGATCTGTAAGGAAATGGTTGCCAAACATCAGTCCCCTCACTACAGCTTCTGTGAGTAAAATTCAAAAATACGGTGAAGCTTTCCAAGAAAAACGTAGGGTTTCATAGCATCCATTTATTCACAACGTCCTGTTCTACATCTACATTTGGCCATGATGATTACTACAGTAGCATTTGCAGTACATTCTGAACCAGATTCATTCAAGTTCAAGACTCTGGAAACTCTTACAATGCTAAGAAGGCAGGTACACCCCTAACCGTTTGAACTGCATTTAGAAATGATCAGCAAAAACCAACCGCTAAAATACACCAGCCAAAGATGCGTGATGTTCCACTTGCTTTGCTGCCGGAGGTTATTGCTCTTACTCCAAAACAACGCTTGTAATTCCCAGGGTTTTTTTTTTCCCTTTTACCCCATTGTGTAAATATGTAGAAGCAATTTTTGCGATTCAATAGATAAAAATTAAGTTGTACTCATAAATATGCAACAAACTCGTGCCATAAACTTTAAAATATTTAATTTAAATTAAATTAAATTAAAAATTCATAGGAATGGGCACTGGTTTGTGGAAGCCACCATGTAGCCCTGCCATCTTGAATACCGCCACCGCCTAATCACATTTTTTGCATGTGGCTAGAGTTAAGCCAGCTAATGTAAGGCTTTAGTGTCCAAAAAAAAAATCACACGTCCCTTCTGATCAACGATTTGATTACATTCTTACATCACATGAAAGTTTATTTGCAAAGTCTTTGAGTCGAACAATGTTATATCCATTTTAAGGAAAGTTTCACTAATGGCAGCTAACAGCAGCTAGCAGAGGCTAATAGCAGCTAACAGAGGCTAATAGCGGCAAAAACAGCATCACTTACCAGCAGAAAAGTTCAGGATAACCTCAACAACTCACCTCGGCATAACTGTCATCAGACACAAGTGAGCTTGCCTGACTCATGAACTCGTACTGGACTTGATTCACAAAGATTTACAGCCTCCGCGAGAGTAAATCAGCATGGACACTGAGGCAAACAGCAGACTGACAGCCTACGCTTAGTATAGATAAATGGGGGCCAGAGTTGTGTTCCCCACACCGGCCATGGTAGCTAACAGGCCCTTGAACTGCGAGGGGTAAGAAAACAGAATTCAGTTGACTGCGGTATGCAATCTACTTGCATCTAGTCGGTAATATTTTACATATTGTTCCTTTTGAAATGTCTCTGGGCCAATTTTTTTTATTCAGAAGCTTCATCGACCTGCACATAGCAGGTAAAGAAGGCAGGAATTCAGAAACAGGAACAACACAGAGAATCGAAATTAAAATCAGAGTATGCTCTGCTTCTACAGGGCTGTGTTTTGAAGGATATGCGACAGATGGACCAAACTGGAAATGTGACATCAAAGATACACAGTTGATAACTTACTGAAACAGAACTCTGCCCTCTGAAAAATGACAATAAATGCTTTCCCTATGCATTTAAGATGATTTTTAGGCCTTAAGGATTCATTTGGGTAAGGTGAAGACAAAAGAAAGAACATTTTCTTAAAAGACCAACCACAAATGACTTGACATTGATATTATGCTTGTTACACGTTTACCAGAAGGATAGGAAGACAAATCAAAGACTGAGATGGTTTGTTCTTCACCTGGCTATGTTATTCCTGTCTTCATTCTCTGTGTCCACGCAGTCATGTGCTGTTGTGTTTGTTGGGGCTGAGGCTGGCATGCGTGAATTTAACTGTGGATTTCATGGAGAATACATGAGGCCAGGGACGGTCAGTCAGCCACTGGCAAGCTCAGTCTGTGTGATTACAGCCTCCTTCTCATCCAGGCTCTGTTTTTGCTACGTGGCCAGCTAGAGATTAATGAGTTGAAAGACAACATTAGCACAGCGCTACGGTTCATTCTCACCTCTCTGCTTCTGCTTGGTTGGGCATGCTGCCCTCATCCTTTTCTCTCCCCTCTCCTAAGCCATCTTCTTTTTGCAATGAAGTCCAAAAACCCTGAGTACTTTGAGTCTTTTTTGTATTAAAAAAATATCTTTAAAGGACGTGTTAATGCAAATGTTCCAGATCTTCCGTCACGATATGGAGATAATCTTGCTCGTTGACATTTATTTTTTCTTTTATTGGAAAAAAAAAAAAGTGCCACATAAAATCTCTTTCCACTTGAGAATATTGTGCCAAATAAAATGTCAGTGTGGGATGTCATTAGGAAGGGCCATCATGTTCGAAAACCGTACCTTAAATGTGTCATATCGTGAGACACCAGATCCGTAATGACCCAAATTATAAAAGCCCTGCACGGGGAGTGCAGACTTTTTTAAGTCTTTCTTTTTCGGGTCTTTTTCTTCTCTATCAGCTGCTCGCTGAGGCAGCTCTCTGAGGCTTTGACTCCTGCTGTGCTTCCTCATGTCTGGAGAACAACTTTGATTGTTAACCCATAAATGATTCAATGAGTCATATTTTTAGGCTGGGGCCAATTTGAATGATGTATTTATCAAATGAGCTGTACGGTGCGTGTCCGTATCTGAGTTGGCGTGAAAATGTCTACCAATGGTAGTTTCACTTTAGTGCTTTTTAATGTTCATTTTACTGCCTTTGATTTGTGGATTTTTAGTTCTTTCAAAGGCAGGGAGCTTTAAAAAAAAATAAAAAAGGATTTAAATGAGAGGAAAAATTATACTGTCTATTAAAATATGGGTGCCCCAAGTTGGGATTTGCTTGAACTGTAGATACAGTTGAACTAAATAATGTATTTTTGCAATTTAATCAGTATACTGTACATGTAGTATATATATATAGCTATATGAACAATATAGTATGTATCTTTAGATTTATGTGGTTGAACTTGTACTTAATTCAAAACAACTACTGTGATGTGCATTATTGTATGTTATGAGTATGGGGACAGTTTATCAGCCACTCCATTCATGTCTGAGTGCACTTTGGCTGCATGCAGACTACTGCTAGAGTCACTGCAGGAAAGGCGGTAGTTGGTGACTGTGGAACGATCAAACTTATTCTGACCGGGAGCAATGAACTTGTGATCTTGTTGCCTTTGAAATGGCTGCTTTGAAGACCGGGATCAGTTCTGTGTCCATTTGCAGTCAGTTGATGTCTTCAGAACAACTTTGGTCATGAAGCAGATTAAATAGAAATAAGATGGATTCACTCTGTCAGTGAAAGAGAGCAAACTGGCAATTACATGCAATCTGTTTGTAATAACACCAAAGGTTACCTTTGAGAAATTGGCAAAAATCCTAAATGTGATGCCGTCTACATATAATGAAGTTCACATTAACTACATACATTTAGAGTCCTGAGAGAATCTCGTAGATAATAACCAGAATGCAACCAGCTAGAAACCAGTGGAGTAGAGTGCCCACATACAGTATGTGTCAGATGAGTGGCTCATTGGCAGAAGCTGACTCAGATTAATTGCAACATGTTGGCAATCTGTCTGCATTTATAAAGTAGGAGGCAATTATTTATTGAAACCAATCTGTCTGAGAGTAATTACAGTCAGTCCGAGTCACATTGGAGGCATGTTGATTCCCAACAGATGATCTGTGCAATCAACTGACGATCAATTGTTTGCAGCAACTACTTGCAAATCGGTCTTGAACAGCAAGAAAATTGATTGCATTCACTGGGCAACCACCAGTTTTTTGTAGTTGCTAGTGTGACTGAGAGCCATAGCAGCCCAGTTTTTGTGGGGAGAAAGAGAAAGTTGAAAAAGAAATCTTGAAACATAGCTAAGATGAACTCTTGACAGGTTATATTAGCTTAGTTTTAAAAATGTGCATTAATCGTGAGCAGCAGTGGTTAACATTCACCTCACAGATAAAAGGTTATGGTTCTGAACATCCAAGTCAGCTGATATCTTTCTTCATAGAGCCACTGTGCCTCTGTGGGTTACATGCAGGTACTCTGGTTCCAGCCCACAATTTAAAGAAATGCTTGTTAGGTCAGTTAGTGATTCTGAAGATAAATCCATAGCTGTGGATTTGAGAGTGTTATTGGTGGTTTTTCTCTCAGGGATAGGTGATATAGCTTTAACCCTTAAATCTGTGTCTGTTGGTGCCACTGGAAGACCCAAAACAATGGTCATCATCCTATGATGGCTGAAGGGATCCAGGACAGGTTGAGGTGGATGCAGAGGTTAAAACAAGATTCCTATTTCAAACTCGTCTTTCCTTACCTTGAAATGTTTCTGTGCCTAAAAGTTACTATTAGAGATGAAAAATATGCCAAATACGTTTTCAGAAGTTGTTACGGGGAGCTAATTCAAGAAATGCCACCATGGATTATGTTAGAGACATGAGAAATCATTAATGGCTGTTGCTCCAGGGCAGCTCTAACTTGCTAGCGGACTTTAAGAAAGAAAAGCAACATGTAGGAGAAAAAATATATTGTCTCAGTCTTTATATATAGTAGATTACGACATAATCTAAGCAGTAGCACAAAAGCATTTGACACAAATGCAAGTGCAAATCATGTTTCTCAAGGTTTTTTAAATTTATTTATTTATTTTTTATCAAACTTTGACAGGAAGTTTTTCTTGCTCTATGAGACAAATGTCCAAGCCTGGAAAACACAATTTCTCCAAAGTTCCACACAAAAGAGCAAATGATTGAACTGTTCTTTGTTTATTTTCCCCACACAGCCTGCAGCCAGTATGTGGGCACTAATGTACCTGTCACCACAACCATGGACCACACTGAAGCGTGATGACGAAGAGAGGACCTACAGTACAAATAACACAGTTACCTGCCTCATTCATGTGCACATGCCTCTGACATGTGTAGACCTGTAAGACATCCGGTTGTCCAGGTGCGTTTTAAGGGAGACAAAAAGAATAATATATATATATTAATAATATAGTTCGAGGTGTGGATTTTCTTAATGCAGACAGAAAAGGCAGGCGTTACATTTCACATCTAGACAGCGAAATGCTGTCAAAGGCAAATGTTGCAACAAGAGATTGATGATAGTGCAAAAGGAAAAGTCAATGAACTCTGCGAAAAGGAGGCCATGGCTTTTAGAATTTCTGCGCCCTGATTTGTCAAATTTTACAGGTCATTGCCTCATTTTCCAATATAAATTGTTCTTGTTTCCTAACTTTGCACATCTGTCTCCCAAAGTATTACGGCTAGAGACAACTGCTGATTATGAGTGTAAGCCTCATAGTCATAGTCGCCTGTAGACATTCTAGGCTCTGGTTGCCTAGGTAACTAATTTATTTACTACCACCTCACATGCCAATCAATGTGATTCTACACTCAATGCTAGTCGCTTCGGTTTCTTAGCTGGTAGTTGAGAAAAGCTTATTTAGGGTCCCACCCACTTCTGGTTGCCTGTGGTTATTTCACCTGTAGCTGCTTGAAGTTGCAGGATGCCATTCACTTTCTATTATCTCTGGTCACCACATTGCTTTCAATCCAGTGTGTATGTAGCTTAAGTCTAAAAGATTTATAAACAGACAAAGATAATCGAGCACAAAGTGAAACTCAAATCATTTTCAGATTTGTTGCTGCAGAGCCACGTTGCCCCACATCCCAAAGGTCATCTATTAGAGTGAGATCTGATGACTGCATGCGGCATTTAGGCACAGTGAACTCATTGTCATGTTAAAGAAACCATCTTGCTATGAGTTTTGCGACATAGAGGGTTATCCAGCTGGAAACAGACATTAAAAAAGATGGACATGGTCAGAAACAATACTCACGTAGGCTATGGTGATTAAACAGCCCTCAGTGCCCAAGAAGAGCAGTGCATTGAGATGCTCTTCTACAAGTAGACAGGAAGCACTTAAGATTTGGCAGGAGATTTTTTTAAAAAGGGGATTAAGTTAAAAGCTGTGTTTTGGAAAATAATCGTACGTGTAAAAAGGAAGTCGAATTTCACAATTAAAATTCTTTTCAGATATCAGAGCCCTTGTCCAAAACCGCGGAGAGTAATCAAAGGAGCGACAGATGACACACTAAAGCAAGTGAAAGAACACAAAGAAACCTCTTAAAACACCACGCACACTCACCCGAGCGTCTGTTTTCTTGTTTTTATTTCGAGGTGCACTTTTCACATCCCAAACACCATGAAAAATAAATACGTTCGAGTCCTTTTGCGCACGGCTTAGAGACTGATAATCGCCGAAGTTGAAGATGGGCCCTGCACGTTTCTCTTCTCATCGGAGTCTATTACTCCCTTTTTCGCAACAATTACTTTGACGAGCAGCAGTTGTTGTACGCAATGACACATTTCATGAGAGTGGAATGTGCTCCTGGCTTCTCTATTGCTAGTTATTCAGATATGTCATAGAGTTCACACACTCTTTAATGGCACTTTTCTGTGTTTTCAGGTACCAAGCGCTTCTCTATTTATGATAATGTATTTCGGAGCTCCCCAGTTCTCATATTACCCCAAGCAAGTGGTAACGACTGACTATAAATCACATTTGTAGCGCGAGAACGAGTGGGTGTTAGGAAGTGAATACTCTTTTTATTCCTATACTTCGGCGAAAATCTATTTTTTCTTTCATTTCGCAGGAACATCAGATAATCTCCTAATGCTCTGCCTCCCTTGTTGCCTCTTCCTTTGCCTTTCTCCATTCCTCCCCCTTCTCTTTCTCTTACTTGTGAAATCAAGGCAGAATACACCAGTCTGGCACTTAGATGTATCTATATTGGGATGCCAACTTGTGTGTTTGTGTCAGAAAGGTTCAAATCATTGAGAGTTTTCACTTGTGCTGTCAGCTTCTTATTAGTTGGTCTTTTCGAAAGCAAGCTATGCTGCACAAACACATCTGGAGATCTGAGATGAAGGTACATTTTTGGAGAACAGCCATACAAATTTACTGTTTTCCAATTCCTCAAATG
>VOQK01008426.1:11713-30794 GCA_015052645.1 Benitochromis conjunctus | reverse complement strand
TTGCAGAAAAAAAGGTGAAACAGTTTTAGGACAACAATAAAATGTGTTTTAAAGTAGAGGAAATTAGTCAAAGTTATGGAGAAATAGCAAGTCTAATAAGACGTGAAGACAGACAGAAGCTGTAATATTTAAGAGTAGCACTCTGTCGAGCTGGGAAGTCGAACCAAGCCTGCAATAACTTCACGAATCCCAGCACTTGCGCTCTTGAGAGGATTGTGCTTCATTAGCAGATAAAGAGTGGAGGAGACAGAAGAAGAAAAAGAGAAGGGCCAGGGGAGACGGCACTGCTCTTTGTTCTTCAGTCTATACTCATTCACTGTTATCTGCTTTAGGGAGCTTTATTTGATGACATGACCCATAAGTCGCAGGACCAGGAATTAACAAAGAGCACAGGTTGCATACGTAACTAGGATGCTCTCTTATCACATTCCCCCAAGGTGCGGAAGGCAAATAAACATGTTTGAATGAGTGAGAGAGAAAGAGGAGTTAAAATTTATTAAACAGACTTACTCTATATAAAAAAAATGGCTGCATGTAAACAGCATTTGGTCTTCTCCTCGATTAAAATAGGGATTCTCGTTGCAAAATCTGCAATATCACATCTTCAGTGCCTTTGATTAGCTTAAAGATTGATTTAACCATTTTATTTCAGGGAATAAGTAATCATTTTGGGAAATATGCTAAATGCCAAATGCTAACTGTAAAGACCGTAACCGTAGGCTAGCTAGCAAAACGCAAATCTCAGCTAGCTTACAGTGGCTGTTTAAGTAAAGTAAACACATCTTAGGCCTACAGCTGTCTTCCTGTTAGCTGGACAAAAACCAAACACGAGCTTTAGTTTGGTTACTAGTGGTTCTGGCACGTCGGAAACTTCTAAACGAGGGGCTCCCAGGGCAATTTTTGAATAAATCCCCCCGCTGTTAAGAGCTGAAAATATGTTTGAGCCTTGAGCTGACACAGACTTAAAATAGCCACTTAGCCACCAACTTTGAGGTTCATTAAAATTAAGAGGATAAGGAGCCAGACTACGGACATACTGTCGAGCTGTAGCTTTACATTTAACAGAAAGGGGGCGTTGCCTCACAGCAAGAAGATTGAACGTTCTCCCCATATGGGTTCTCTCCAGGTTCTCCAGCTTTCTTCCACAGTCCACAAACATGCTTGTGAGGTTAATCAGTGGTCCTAAAGTGGCTATGGATGTAAGGTAGATAAAATGCTTAAGGCATGGTTAAATGTTGCTTTGAGTGGTCAACTTGCTTAACTAGAGAATCATTATATAAATATCAGTCCAGTCTACAGAGCAGTACCAATTTTCACATCTAAACCAAATAAACAGATTCATAAAAACATCCAGTAATTCTTTTTATGACGATACACACAAGCCAATAAAATGAATTATTTTCATCCTCACAGCTGTAGACTCCCCTGGGAACCCCAAGGAGAGTTCAGAGGTGAGTGTTTCAGACTACATCAGGAATGACCTGTAACATTATAACCTTCTGCTTATCAGTGACCAGTATGACTGCCCTTTAAGCCTCAGCCACTCCCAAAAACAATGCGCATTCCTGGAATTTATGACAAAAACATTTTTATCTTGCCATTTCACAGCCCAAGCAGCCGTTGAGTGTGCATGTGCAGTTAAAGAGACTCCTATAATTTAACGGTACAAACAGAAGAATGAACAAGAAGACAGAGCGTGGAGGGGACGATGAATAAGGGGCTTATTTATAAGCCGCAGATCAATAATCATTACATTTCTAATTTCACCACAACAGGGTTTGGCGCACACATGTCTATGTGTTAAAGGGCAAGATGGAGGAAGGGGAGAATATTTAGACCATTATTCCCCTCAGACAGTATACGTACACACACACACACACGTTTGTGTTAATTTTCAGTTCTGCAGAGCCTTTCATTCTGGTGATAAATGGAAGGTTGAGGTCTTGCTATTAAATCAGTTCTCTCTCAGGTGATTGAATAAGAGTTCCTGGGAGAGATCTAGATGGATATCTTTCTTCTTCTGTTAGAGCAGCGAGAGCAAAACATGCTGCCTGTACACCGAAGACCCCATTTAACATTTCTCTAAACTATTTCTTCTCACTTTACAAATGTGAACTCCCATCAAGATTCTCTGAATCCTTATATATCGCGTACACCTGTCATATTTCTTTATTAGAAACACCTGGTTGTGAGCAGTTAATGCAGCACCATTCGGTTGGACCAACATTTTGCCGTAACCTTTTTTTTTTTCCTGATTGAGCAGGTGAACCATATGCCAAAAGACTCCAAGGGACTGATTTTTCCCAAGACATTCACGGATCCCGCAGACCTAATGAACCGCTGTTATCTGACAAGCATTTGTGGCTAAAATAAAACTTGTTTGTTTGTGATACTTGTGGTATTATAGGGTTTTCTATTAAACTTGGTGGTTTAGACGTGAGCTGTGTCCAGATAATTGTGACTTTAGTGATCGAGTGATGTTTACAGAGGGGTCATCAATGGGACAGTTTGATGGTTGCAAGAGAATAAAAAAAACTTCCTGACCTCATAATCCTCTAGCACACAGGTGACAAAACATAAGGCTCAGGGCCCTGAATTGGCCCAGCAAAGACTCCAATCTGGATCATTGAATGGATTTGGAAAATGTAAAGGATGGCATAGATTTTACAGCTTTTCATATTAATAAAGACCTCGCGTGCAAACACAGACAAGTAGAGACTTTAAAAAAAAAAAAAAAAATAGTTATCATGTTATCATGTAGAAAAACTGAGACATACTGCTGAAATAACACTTCTTTTCCTTATACTAAATGGTCTCAAATATGTAGTTACATGCTTTACAAGGACAGAAAGGGGGGGTTCGCTGGTACATTAACACATTCACATCCTTTTTTATAATTCACTGTTTATCCTTTGGCCACATAGAGTGCACAAAATTGTTGTTAGTGCTAATTGGTTATTGGTAACAAACTAATATGATGAAACTAAGATAGTAAATGAAGTGAACATTACCTCCATGCATGCCGACGTTAGTATTTCGCCTCTTAAAGTTGCATTCACGGCTGTAGATGCCAGTCTTGTTAAGTGTCTCACAAATGAAAAGAGCACAGGGTCTATTTATTAACTTGCATAATGTACTTTCAGAGATGATTTCTTATTTCTGTTGGGTATAAGGACTTGCCTCCAACCCCCTTCTTAATCTGCACCAATCAGCAGACTCTATTTACCAAGGGTACACTCTGCCGCAGTCACTCCACTGTTAATTGCCATTTCATTTTGTCACCACAATGGAGACTGCATACCAAATACCCATTTCCCAGATAACTTTACATTAGGTACACATTTTTTTTTTTTTAAACTTTAATCTATGCTGCCTGATGGCTAACAATGTTTGATTGTTGATAGTGTTGGCTGCGTGAAATGTCATGTGTGGGATATGAATTTCCCCAGTGAGCTCGGAAATGTCTGGAAAACACCTAGCAGTCGCAGCCGTGAAACCTGATATCGCCTGAGGAAGTTGTGGTTTGGTCACAGCTCTGCCTGTAGACAGAAAGCAATCATCTCTCGCTCTCTGTTACTCTCTCTCTCAGTCTGTCCCTGATCAAACATTAACTCCGCAGGGAGTGACAGGCACACGCTGAGCCCACCTGTTCTCGTCGGCCCTGTTTGTGCGTGTTTGAAATGATGCAGAACCCCAGCTTGCCTCTGCCATCGAGGCAGCAAGAGAAATAACAGTGATAAGAGCACAGAAAACACACACATATAAAACGAATCCACCCACCAGTCAATAAGGGCAAACTGGCATGTGCACTGTCCATTGACAGTGGGAATGAGTGTGTGCCCAGGCTGCATTCAGGCACAGAGCGAGGACGGAGGGGAGGATTATACCCCGACGGCCTATTCTTTGCTCCACAGCAGCCAGCCGCCAGCCCAGATGAGCTCTATTCGCCATTCCTATCTCGTAGCTGCAGCCTCACGGGCTCATCCATCTCCATTTCCCACTCCCTGTCGTCGTTCCTCCAGCGCCAGCTCAACCTTAATCAATCTAATTACCAACCGCAGAATAGACCCCAGACCCATCTACCTGTCCACCTATGTCTGTCCAGGCTGTCTCTGTGCTTGCTTTTGGCCCAGACAGCCCCACCCTGCTGCAGCAATTGCTCAAAAAGTACCAGATGTCTTTTTCTTTTATTGTTTGCTATTTATACACAGCCCCGTGATATCACTAAAACACGTGCAAACTGCCGTCCTCGCATATTTCCTTATGTTGTGAAGTGCTTTCTTTTAGTGGATCCAGTGAATTATAAATAAACCAATTAAATTAAATTCTAAATGAGACCATTTAACAAATATTAGCATTCATTTTGAACACGCAAGTCTTGTTAGAAACAGTTAGAGAGTGAAAACGAGCTTTCATGTGCTCGTCCAACTTACTGATCGCTACAAAGGGATCAAATCACAGCCGTACTACTAGGTCTTCATAATATGAAGCGTGGCCAAGCGAGGAGAGGAAAATTAGTCCGATATTCCTCCCTCTCCCTCTCTGACAATGGCAAGCTAATTAAAATCCTGGCATTTCATATTCATGACTAATTAGCTAAACGAGATGGCAGCTCCAAAGTGGGCTGCTCTTAATTAAGCCAGAGAATTTGAGTTACACCTTGGTGCGGAGGTGTGTGTCTCTATGTACACTGTGTGTGTGTGTTTGTATTTGTGTCTGTCTATAACAGCAAAACAATATTAATCTTGTCTCGTGGCCTGACATTTTCCAAGAAGCTGACCCCTGTCTCAGCTGATTCAGAGGGTAAAGGTTGTTTCATGTTCTCTGTATATACTGTATACCATGTGTACGTGTTGCTCTATAGTGTCTGCAGCACTGTTTTATGCCTGGTTAATTGTCAAGGTGTTAGTAGAAACTACAGTAACATAACTTATTTTACATGAAATAGGTGTCTCTTAATAGATCATTACATACAGCTTGAGTGGTATAATGATACAAGCTGTTAAAGCTGAGGTGAGAGGCAGTGTACACCCTGGACAGGTTGCCAGTCTGTCCCAGGGCTAATGCAGCCAATCACCAGGTAACCTAACATGCATGTCCCCTGGACTATGGGAAGAAATTGGGGTACCTGAAGAGAACCCACACAGGGAGAACATGAAAAACTCCTCAAACAAAGAGATCATAAGAGGGGCTATCTCATGTGTCGCCTCACATGCTCCTTATTTCTCTGCTCATTTAGTGGTGTCTTTTTTTTGTTTGTATTTTGCGACAGTGTGAGTAGCTACAATAAGAACAGATTGTGTATTTGTTGCCTTTCAACTGCTGTCGCATCAGCATAATCGCTATGATCATAGCAATATAAGATAAATAACGATTATAACTTAGTTTAGCATTACAAATCCAGTAATATAATTGTCGACTTGGAAATAAGCACCACAACCACTTTAGAGGCTGTGGAAGTAATCAAAGAGCAGATTGATCTACTGTTTATCATCAGTGCTGGGGTTGTAATTCCAAGCAATCAAATTGCAAATTATGAAAAAAACCAACCCAAAACTTTTGGCATCCAGCATCAGTTAAGACACATTTTAAATAACTGTTAGTAACATAACATTAAATCTTACAGAGGTCAAAGCTCTCTCCCGAGGGGAAGAAATGTCATCCTGTTCTTGTACTTTTATGCAAAATGCACCTGTCTTTGTCACGGTACTGGGTCTATGACCCACTGTTTTATGTTTTATTCTTTGGTTATTGTATTTTCTCAGTGTTTCCTGGTTTATTTTGAAAGTCTGGTGTGTCTTTGTCATTATGTTCATTTGTGTCAGCTGTTTCCTCATGTGTTTCCACTCCCCCTGATCACTCCTTGTGTGTATTTAGTCTATGTTTCCGTTATTCCGTTATCACAGTTTCTATAGTTATCACAGTTTCTCAGTTTAGTTATTGTACCTTTTTTGCCTTAGTTTTCATGTTTGCTTCTGCCATCAGCCCAAATAAAGGCTCACTTTTGTTTTGCAACCCAGCTCCGTCTCCTGCAGTGTCTGCTCTTGGGTCCGTTTAAAAAAACACATCGGCTGCTCAGCTGTGACAGTCTTTTAATAAATCAATAATTTACTTCAGTGCAAGTAACATAATTGTTTGATCACTAACTTTAATTACTAAAGGGAAAATTTTCAATGCACTGTAGAAAAAAGTTTTTGTTGTTTGTTTCATTACATTTCTACGGAAGCCGAGAACGGCCGTATCCCTTAATAATATTTTTATCTCGTTATTTGTTTTCTCGTGATAACGACTTATTTATCCCGTTATCTCGTGATAACGGGCTAAATAAGTCGTTATCTCGGGAAAACGGGTTTGTTTTGCTGCTATTTTATGTTTTTTTCTGGTGCTCCAGCTGCTAGGATGTGCACTTTATTACAGTTTCACAAACACTGCCCATTATTTAGTTGGGCTAATTTAATTTTACCAGACAGAACTTTCAGGACTTTTCCATGAGTCTTGCCTTTTTGCATAAATCTTGTGCAGTGGACTTTAAAGACATGAGGCACAGGCCAACAGAGCCATTAAAATTGAAAAGAAACACTCCGTTTCATCAGCTCTTCAACAGGATAAACATCTCCCTTGAAAGTACAGCTTCGACTGCCAGCTCCAACTCAGCCACAGTGCGTTTTTTAAGTACTCTATCTTTGGCATTTCAGTGGTAGTTTACTGTGCTGTCCATCTACTAGAGAGATTAAACAAAAATCTTGGTAGTCTGGATAAAATTTTATTCTAAATAAGTTTTTATTGAGTTATATTTTTAGTGTGTGCCAAAAGTAATCTTGACATTTAATCTGTGATGTCAGAAGGAGAAAGGAAAAAGTACAAAAGTAAAAGTGAACAGAAGGTAGGTATTACATTTCCTTCCATCCGTCTTATTCTAGTAATCTCAATCAGAAAATCCTCTTTTGTTCTTTACAAGATTCCCAAATCCTGGATAAATCACGGAACGACATTAGTGAAACCTCTCTCTGTCTTTGTAGAGATTTGTATCCTTCAAATCTCTTAGAGTTTGACTGCTTTCATGTGGTCCTTTTGGAAAGGTGCTGAACTGCACAGCTTTGAAGATAGCCTGAAGCCTTTAATTGACCATTTCAGAAATGTAGCTACGATGACACAGAAACTTTGAATCACCGTGAAAATATTGGGTGGGAATTTGGTTGAAACCTACCAAGAGGATCTGTTCTATGTCTCTTTGTTTGATTTGGTTCAGGAAGAAGTGACATTGAGGATTTAAAATTTCAAGAAATTTCCAAAACTTGAAAAAAGAAATAAGTTATGTGTACTATGCTGAGCCAAAGAAAGGTTACTTTCTTGCCCATATAATAAGTGTCATTTGTTATAGGTGAATAACAGAAAAGCCTATTTAGTACTTTATTAGCCTTGTTAGGGTCTGACACTCACTCTAATACTGTGGTATCAGATAACAATACTGTACAAAAGTCTCAAACCAGCGAATGTCTTTTGTTTGTACAGGAATCAAAATCAAGGGGGTTGAAACAGTACTGTTTCTACACACAACTGGCAACTTAGCTGAATCGTTAAAGATAACACAATTTGACAGGTATAAAATAGCATTCTTGCACCAAAAAAGAGCTATTTTCTGAAAACCTGGCATTTATCAGCAATGGTGTGCAGTGTTTTCTCAAAAAATCTGAGGAAACTGCACAAGTGGAAGAAGTCTTAAAATATCTACAGCAGAATAACAGTATCTGAAAGTCATGGTAAATGGACTGATTCTTATATAGTGCTTTTCTACTCTCGCGGAGCACTCGAAGCACTCTATACAACATGCCTCATTCACCCAATCACACAAGCACTTTATTCTAGGCTTTAGTGCTTTTCTAATTAACATTCATAGACATTCACACTCTGATGGATGCATCGGAGAGCAACTTGGGGTTAATATCTTGCCCAAGGATATTTGGCATGCAGACTAGGGGAGCCAGGGATCGAACCACTAACCTTCCAATCAGTAGCTGACCTGTTCCACCACCTGAGCTACAGCCACCCCACGTCCTAAAGAAATGGGGGGAAAAATCCAGGAAAGACCTAACACAGAATCTGAGAGATAATCTGGACCTTCACTTGATCCATCTACTGTTGACTGAAGCCTCGTCAGAAATGGTCTCAGTAAAAAGGTGGCTGTCAAGAAGCCATGATTAGGAAGGGAAACAGGGAGAAATTACTAAAAATCTGGCATCAGGTCATATGGAATGATGAATCCAAATTTGAAATCATCATCACTTTGCACAGAGGAGGTCAGGAGACAGTAATTGTCTACAAGCATCTACAAAACATGGTGGAGAATCTGACATGGCTCGGGACTGCATGTCGGCCAGTGATATTGAATCTTGTCAGAGATCTTGTCAAAAGTGATTGAATGATGAATGGAAGGAAACGTACCATCACATTTTGATGCAATACTATCTGGGAAGCATCTGATTGGCAATGGCTTCATTTTCCAGGATGGCAATGATCCCAAACATGCTGCCAATGCCATAAAAGCATACCTGGATAGCAAAATACACAGTGGAACACTATCAGTCATGGACTGGCCTCCCCAGGGCCTCAACATTATTACTGAAGCACTGTGGGATCACCGTGACAGACAACAGAACAAAAGAAAACATCCAAAGAAGATCTTTGAATGCCCTTCAAGAAGTCTGGAGAACTATTCCTGAAGACTGCTTAAAGAAATTACAGTTCAGACTGTGTTGAAGAATAAAGGTGCCCATAACAAATAATGACTTTCAAGCTTGTTAGAAATGCACAAACTCTGTTTTGGCCTTATATATCATATTTCCTTTTATGTTAGAAATGAAGGGGTGAGTCAATACAATCACATAACACAAACATTTCCTATATATTGCTTCATATTCCTTTATTTTAAGAAAATAATAAAAAAATTTTTTTGCTTTCCTCCAAAAATAGGCCTAGGATTGGAGTTGTCATCTTATTATGACTGAGACTTCACAGGGTTAAAAAACTCCAAACTTTTCAACTCAATAATGATAGCGTAAAGTAGGGGGATTTTTTTATGTGGGCGTCTTCAGAACAAAAATATCTAACTAACATCATGCTTTTAGCTGTGAGCAATAGGATGTAGGTTTCTACCCACTGAATCAAGGACACTACGGCTTCATGCTTTCATTGTTAATGTCACATTATCCTTGCAATTTCAGCAGCCTGCAACACATAATGTGGCCTCCTCCTCTCTCTATTTAAACCCTGGTGTCGCTGTTAGTGAATGAAACATTGTAGGGGTATTCTTTAATGAAAGGTGCCTGAGCCAGAGAGCAGCAAATACTCAAAATTATAAACCACATACTTCCTCAATCAAGGAGACTCATTTTTGAAGGTGTACAGGGATTACAAGGACAGCAGTTTCCCCGTTCGGTGGCTCTCTCTGTGTCATTAGCACGGCTGTAAAAGCCTTACCAAAGAGAAAAAAGACAAACAAGGTTGTCAAGGTTTTTCAGCTGTAATATAGATGATGGAAAGGAACTGGATGCTTCCTGTAGATGACAGGAAATGAGGTATTGTAATGATAGAAAAAGAGGGGAAAATGAACACAACAACAGGTTTCTGGGCTGACTTACACGGACACACACAACCTCAAGTCACAGGAGATAAATCGAATTTAATGTGGTATACTCTATGTTATTGCAGCACAAATGCAGACTGTGTGTGTACCTCTGCACGTGTTTGTGTCGAATGCAGTTCTGCTGAGCCGATGGGTTTTATTCCACTTGCTTCTCTAGCAAGTCGTTTAGCACCAATGCGATAGACTTGTGGGCAAATGATGAAATTATAACATGTAGGAGTTTTATTCTTTGGGACACCTTGAAAGAAGCAACAAATGCACATGCAAAGCTGAGAAACACAAAGGTCAGTGGGAGGGCATAAAGAAAAAGGGAGAGAGTGCTGAAATCATCTTGCACTGACAGTCTTATCATCTGCATGGTGCTTAATCTCCAAAGCTCCTGGCAGATGATGTGCACTAGTCTATACGTGTGTGAGCACATCTATATGGAAGATCAAAAGCAGCAGAAATTCTCCCAGGAAAGGCTGAAAAAACCCTAAAATATCCCTAAATTACTGTAGGTCGGTCATAAACATGCATGCTGATTGGATATTTCATCACATTGGGGCTCAGATTTAAATACAGCATCTGATTAAATTTCTCCCGCTGTCTTTAAAAGCCCATCCCACTGTGAAAGAGATGGCCTCACAGAACAGCTCTTCCTCCGTGTGGACTATGCAATAAATTATGCACATATTTTTGAGTTGTCACCTTGTTATCAGTCAGTGTACACGTTTTTTTGCTAGGTCAGTTTTTACAGTAGACATAAAGTAGGATTACCGACTCTAACACATACGGTGTTGTGCCGCTTTGACCTTCATTCTCGTGTTTTCTCGCAATAGGTAAAATAAAGCAATAGGTAAAACAGCTTCTCTAGTCTTAACATCAAGCTTGTTCCATGTTTCAGCACATCAACATCAATCAATTATTCAAATATTCCTGACTTGAAGGAAGGACCCGTCAAGACGAGTCTGCTTTTCTGCAGCTGAGGCAGGTGAGTTGTCACGCTCAGAGTCACAAGTTTCCTGTCAAATCATTTGTTACGCGTCTGTCCTGAGCTCCATCACAGGTGTCACACATTTTTTTAATTTTACTCTTGGTGAGTCTGTCAGTTTGCTACTTTTTCAGTTTATATTCAAAGTCAGTGTTTGTAGGAGTGGTTAATGTATCAGTATCGTAGACGTGTATCTTAGCTACCTCTGCAATTAATGAGTATTCAGATTTAATGATGTTTGTTAGGATGGAAATTATAATGAAAAAAAAAAAGATTGGTAGTGTGTGTTCTTGTGTTACAAGTAGCCTGGTAACAAGAAAAATACATTTAGGAAATCATTAATAAACCAATAAAACTTTGGTAAGTAAAATAGATTTGGAATAATAGTCATTAATACATTATTTGGCAACTCTAAATGTTTCTAACCTGGTTAAAACAAACAAACAGCTACAAGCTGTTCAGTTTCTCCGGTGCATACGTTTTTTTCTTTTAGGCACATAAACAACTAGCAATATGTCATCCAGCAGTTTACAAAGACTCATTTTAAGATGAGTGTTTTCACTATTGCCATCTTGGTTTAAAACCCCCCCACACTTCATTTTTTCAACCCCAAGCTGTGTCCATGTTTTATACTGTCTGTAGCTTTAGCCTGCTTCTCACTAGCTGACAGCTGATATCTTAGCTAACAAAGCTAGCTAGCTCTTGGAAGCATTAAGTTAAAAACATGCCAGAACTTAAACTCATAATGTAAGTTCAGGGTAACATGATGATGGCTACAGGCACCTTCAGCTAATGATTAATTAAATTTGATAGGCAGATTAATTTTTTCGTGTGTTGCCGCCCGCATTGCTTCGAGCTGACAGCATGGAGATCACCGCTCAGCAATCCCAACGTAATGTCATCCCATGTTCCCACTTACACCCTCGACAGATCCGTTTTTCCTTCTCACCTGTGCGATGAGTTCATTGGGCAGGTGTCAATAAAGTTGCAGCATCCACCTAGCTCTACTGAAAAGGAGCGAGCATACACGGAGTATAATTTTTTTTAATTCTCACGTCTGGCATCAATGATGGATTTTTATCCAGAGATCTGCCACTCACTGGATGTTTTCTCTTTTTCAGACTATTCTCTAAACCCTGTGTTGTGTGGGAAAATCCCCGTACAGCCGCAGTTTCAAAAATACTCAGACCAGCCGGTCTGGCACCACCTAAAACCACGCCACGTTCAAAGTCACTGAAATCACCTTTCTCCCCTGCTGCGTTGCTCAGTCTGAACGTCAGTGGGTCATCTTGTCTTGTCTTGTCATGTCTGCATGCTTACAACGACATTAACGTAAGAATAATCAAATAGCTAGATACAGGTGATGAGATACAGTGGAGTCTGATAATAGGCCTTTTTTTAATTTGCTTATGTTTTCATGTTACTGTTACAGACACAAACATGGACACAAGTTCTTTCATTTTGTCTGCATAACATTCAGTATCTATGGGCTTTACATCACTCCAGATGAGACATCAATCGATAGCAAACTCTCCACCCACCACAGAGAAAAGCAGCCAGCACAGAGCCCCACATATGGATACTCATCATACTCCAAAGAGACAGGAGACATGGAACAAAGTGAAGTCTGTGGTGCTGTGGGGGCTCAGTAGAGCAGTGTAGAGTGAACTTACGGAGGTACGGAGGGACTTTGTGCCGACATTTCTCCTCTAATAAAGAGCGCGTACTCCCACCTGTCACTGCAAACTTAGAGAAGCTTTATTGGTTCACATCTGACTGACTGCTGTAGCCACAGGGGGTGGGTGTGCATGTGTGAGAGGTGGGTGGTCAGTATTCACCCAATATTAAACCAACACACCCACAATATCAAACCTTTCGAACAAAGAGGGGAGCAAAGAGAGACAGGTTGATGGAGAGGGAGGAAAAGATCAGAGGACAGCTATACAAGTGACAATGAAGCAGTTCACTTAGAAGAAGGCATCTTTGACATGTATAAAGTCCAAGAGGTCAAAGTGGCTTAGTTTAAAGTTTTACCTTAAAGAAACATCTGCTTTGATGTGCGATTTGTGTAAGCAGGGAGGTGTTGCCTGTCATGCCAGTCAACCTGAGCGTTATGACTGACAGCCTATGGGGAAATAAGAAGCAGCCACACCTGCCCTGTCCTATCTGTGACGAGTCTTCTGATGCCTGATGGCATTTCAATAACCCGAGTGATGTAAAGATGGATGGACAGTCAACTAAAAAGCCAGATGCTGAAACTCGAAGGCAGCACCCGGGTTGTTGACGGTCTAAAGGTCAGTAGTATGAAATGAAATGAGGGGATCTGCTCACAGGTAGACGCTGGATATTTGCTTTTACTTTTCCTTCTTTGCTACTGCACAGATTCTTCATTTAGACAGTATATTTGCTTCCTGTCACTCTCACTTTTCCAGCATTCTTCTTTTTCACGGTAATTTTTTCCAACTATCAGCAGCAATTGGGGTAATAGTGGGAATAATTAAAGTATTTGTGCCACTGTAAATGTGTATGCGGTCAATTTAAGCGTGTGCACCATTCTCGATTTGCACCAAGCAAATGTGCAACCATGGGGAAAATTAATTTCTTATTATGTGACCTGCTTTTTCTAAAAACCTGTGTCCTGTAACAGCTCCAGTGTCTGCTACGTGCATACATAAAACACATTCTTTCTCCTCACTCCATTTATCAACAACCTTTCCATTTCTGTTCCGGCTTGTCCTTAACCTCAATTACTATTCACCTGCCGTCTCACTTGGCTGCATACATCCAAGCGGCTTTAAATTCTTTTCTTCCAGACAGCCGGCTGGTTTCACTCGCCCTATCTCTGATGGAATTTGCGGGCTGTCAGGAGACTTGAGCAGTAAAGTCAAACACCAATCTGGCAAGTGTGTCTTTTCTACTTGAGCACATTTATGATTTTCCCCAGGCACTCACACACTCTGATTAGATCTTTCTCCGTGCTTTCAGTTCTGCATGCAGATGATGCACACATACACACACGCGCGCACATAAATGGGCTCATCAAAGACAAATTTGCTCCTGTACTAATTCCTTAATGTCCATCTCTTTACAATCACTTCTAACATCCCAAAGGAGGAAATATGGATCCAATGAAGGCTCTTCTCCCACTTACTCTCTTCTGTATTATTCAAGGTAACACTTATCAACATGAACCAAGGATTGGTGTGCCGCATGAAACATTTGTGGTCAGAATTTTACAGACACTCATTGTTCATGGGCATGACTGTCATTTCTTTGAACTTTTCTTATTCTAGGGTGGAATGATTGTACAGCATACATCGTTAATGACTTTATAAAGCAAGAATTGGTGTGCAAGTTTGAATTTATTTTGGATATTCTTTGGGTCAAATATGTACATAAATTCATTTAAATCTTTTAATAAGTGGCACTAAAGGTTCTACAAAGTCTTTTAACTTGACAGGACCAAGGTTTGTTAACCGCTCACCATTGAGTGGAATTGGTAATTTCTCTCTGCAAGCATTGGTACAAGTCATTCTGATGCATCGCCACTTTGGCTCACACCTTAGCAAGCTGTCACCCCCAGATGAGAGGAAATAGAGCAGGATGTTCAGGAACCACCAAGGCTCAAGTTTGGAAGCTGCTGAACACCACCATCACATCAGCTTTATATCACCGTGGAATGAGAGCGTGTCGATCCAGGAAGTTTTAAGGCCAGACGAGATAAAGATCGACCCATCTGGTCACAATGACAAGAGGTACGTTTGGAGGAGTAAAGGTGAGGCTGAAGAAAACTGAAGAACTCTGTACACACTGTCAAGCATGGTGGCGGTAGCATCATGCTATGGGGCTGTTTTGCTCCAGTGGCACTGGTACATTGTACAAAGTGGACGGAATACTAAGGGTTGAAACCTGGACACAGTTGGGTGTTCCAGCAGAACAATAACCCCCCCCCCCCCAAAAAAAAGCAAAAAACAAAATTGGCTTTTGAATAAATAGGGCAGGTTAACAAAAACTTCAGCCTTCCCAAAGTCCTGACCTCAATCCTATTAAAAACCTGTGGACTATGCTTAAAAGCCTGCTCTGTGCCAACTTGAACAAACTCCATTGTAGATTGTTGATGGCTACTAAATGTGTCTGGTCAAAGTGCAACTTGCTAAGAGACATTTAACCAAATTGTGAATATACTTGAACCTGTATGTATACACTTTTGACCTTCTGTGGATTAGAGAAAATCCAAACTAGTGCATCCAATTGATGTTTTTTAAAAGTTATTAAAGATGGTTATACTGTACAGTCGTTCCAACCTGGGAAAAAACCTAAATTACCACAACATTCATTCTCATGATGAGTGGATGTCATGACATGACAACAAGTGTAGATCCAGTGATTCTTTTTCCCCGTGTATTCTTTCTACCATTAAAGGTAACATTTACCATAATGACCAAAGACTGGTCTGCCTTATGAAATATACAGTAAGGTTAAAGCTTGACAAGCTTGTGTTTGAAAATCACCTACCAGTTGATTTTCACTGTAGCCACTGTGACTAGGTTGACCAGACACGAAGATAACTTGAGTAAGTAAATGTGGGACAGTATGCTTGTGTGGGATTTAACATCTGAGGGATACATTCATTTCATCTTTTTTTAAAAACCTATTAAAATAGGGGGAAAACATATTTGAGAATCACCTTCTAGCAGTTTCACCCACTTCCTGAAGGTTTCACAGTCTGCATTGAAGCTTCATTTTCTTTTATTTGTGGTAGTTTTTTCTTTCTTTGCAAAACTTGTGAATTATGCAGTTGCACTTTTTTCCACCTTGAGTGTAGCGTAGGCAGCAAAAGACGTGACAAGCTAATCTCAAGTAGATTCATGATGACAGCCTTTGCTACTTGTCATCCAGTAGGAGTCTGTCCTAAAAATACTGTGCTGAACACCCTGTCACGCTAAGCTGACCACTATCCCCCTTTTGTCTTGCAAACTTCTCACCTTGCAAGTCTAAGGTGAGTCATGAAGAGATGGTTTGAACCTGCTAAACACAGTTATGTCTGAGCTTGTAGACATAACAGGTTGGCTGCTGGGGAAGTGATGGTCAGGTGATGCAGTGGGCAGTGGACAGCTTTGGAGGCTGACCACCCAACCAGAAGTGTGTAGAAGCAAGTGCGTTAGTATTTTTTGTGCTTTTTTCAATGGCTAAACATGTGTTTTTGTAAATTACAACCTTTGATTTTATGGATAAGGCACCCATCCAGATTAATTATTTACAGTTCAGACTGATTTTGGATGGATGTTTAGAACTGAGCATCATTTTAATGGCCACTGAATAAACTAACTGTAACGAGACATAGGACTTTATTGGACTAAAAAAAGCAAACAGAGATACTGGCATATTGAAAGCAACAACAAAACCTCACTTCGATGGGAAAACAGACAAAGTAATAAACACATCAAGACATGAGTATTGATCGGGAGACCTCTTGAGGACAAGCCAGAACAGGAACTATCCATCGAGACAATAATGGGAAATATCGAGTTCCTGGCTTCACTACAGCGTCTATCTTCTTGTTTAACATGGAGGAAATTCCCCAGTAAGACACACACATCTACCCTTCTTCATTTAACTGAATCCATTTAGGTCTCTTCCTACACTCTCACCTCACATCCATTTTTCTCTTCTGCTCCGTTCATCACAAACTTACTTCCATCCATCATCCCTGCTGGCAAATGCTTGGCAGAGTGCCTTGGCACTCACCCCGAGGGAGCAGAACACACCCATCCTCCATATTCATCATCCCACATACACTTCAGAGATAAAGTAGTAAGGAACTTTCTCGAATTACCAGCATTTATGCAGTGTAAGTTAAAAAATATAGACAAACACAACATATTGCAATTATAGCGATGCCACTGAAAGCGTGGGTTGCAGCGGTGCATTTGTATCTCATTAAAGGTGTTGTGTCTTCTGACTAAACATGCAGCTGTGATCAGAGGTTTATGCATACTGTCATGAGCTTGAATGTCATGGTAATTTCAAGCTTTCTTTATACTCTTCTTTATCTAAAGTGGAAGGATTGTAAAGCATGCATCTTTAATGACCTGAAAAAACAAGAATTGGATGCACAAGTTTCAATTTATTTTGGATTTTCTCCAATCCACACAGGGTCTAAAGTATACAGACAGGTCAAATACTGTATACACACACAACCCCAGTGCGTCTCTCAACAAGCTGTACTTTGACCAGATGCTTTTGGTAGCCATCAGCAAGTTTCTGGCACAACTCTGGCTGGATATTTGGCCAATCATCTTGGCAGAATTGCGGGACTTCATTTAAATTTGTTGGTTTTTTGGCACGGGCTCGGCTTTTAAGTTAGTCCACAAATTTTCAGTAGGGTTGAGGTCGGAGCTTCGGGAAGGCCATTAAAGTGAGGCTGTTTTAGTTTTGATGTGTGTTTGGGATCATATTCACATTGGAACCGTCAACTGTGTCCAAGTTTCAACCATTTAGCTTTTGATTTGAGATTTAGTTGCTTTGTGCAATGTACAAAGCAACTAAATCTGCTATGGGGCAGCAAAATAGCCCCATACCATGACGCTGTCACTGGCATGCTTTACAGCTGGTACAGTGCTCTTAGGTGTGAAAACCTCACCTTTACTCCTCCAAACATGCGTCTTGTCATTGTGGACAAATAACTCAGCCTTCTTCTCGTTTGACCATAAAACGTTTCTCCTGAAAGCATTTGGCTTGTTCATGTGTGCAGTTGCAAATTTCAGTCAAGCTTGGAGGTCCAGATTTTGGGACAGGGGCTTCTTTCTTGGTTGACACCCTCTCAGTCCATGATTTTGTAATGCTGCCCTCACTGTGGACAGTGATGTTGGTGTTCAGCAGTTTCCACTTCATGGTAGGCTTGGGCCTCGGTGGTTCCTGGGTTGTTCCTGAACATCCGAATCAATCTCCTCTCATCTGAGGGTGACAGCTTGCTAAGGTGTGTGCCAAAGTGGGGACACAACTAAATGACTTGTACTTATGTTCAGTTGTTTTAAATGATGATCTTGCAATCTGCAGTCGCATTGGTCAATCCAACGAGTGCTGTCAAACGAACCTTTTTTATGGTTGCGGAGAGAAATGACAAATTCCGTATAAAAAAGATTGAAGTGAGTGTATGCATATATTTAAGACAGAGAAAATCCAAAACAATCCCAAACTTGTGCACCCAATTCTTGTTTCTTGTCATTAAAGCTGTATGCTGCACAATCCTTCCACCGTGCAAAAACAAAAGTTCAAAGTAATCATTAAAAGCCCCAGATTACCCCGAGATTCTCGATGGGTGTCGGTAAACATCTGACCACAACTGTACCTACCATTGTGATGCCAACATAACACCAGACAAACATCAACATCTCTGAGCACCAAACTAAATTTTCCTGGGGTCGTGTTGCCATGTAATGCCATAACACATCGACATCTGTCCTGTCATGAACACTGTTAATATACCATTGCTTTTGAGTAACCAAGAGTCAGGTTAAATCTGGGGCTCTAGATTGCTCACTTTGCCAGAGTTAGGGTTAGAGAGTGATTACACCTCTTAATACAACCTGCTGTTGTGTCTACAATATGCCGGGTTAAAGGAAGCACAACGCACAAAGGACCAAATTTCACAAATCTTACAGACTCCAGACAAACAATGTACGAAAACGCGTAAGCGTGCACGGTGACAAGCATGCATGCACGTCTGTTCCCCAGCATTCTCGCAGTCATTTCCATAACGGCAGCATAATCGCTGACACACATCTGCGACTGGTTTAATTACTTACAGTAATGAGCCAGAGGCAGGAGCTACCAACGATGCTCTTCTCTCTGTCTCACCTTCTCTGTCTGGATCTCTCTCTCCCTTCTGTCTGAAGTGTTTTTATAGCAGTGCGTATGTTAACCAGGAGCAGCACGCGCCTACATTTTTGTATTGCAACCATTTACTGCGACCACATGCCCAGCTGAAGAGTTTATTCCAACAGTATTTCATATTTAGCCCTTTTTTTTGTGTTGTTTTGTTTGTTTGCATCCCATCTTCCCCCAAACACCCTTCAGCTGCGGTTTCTTTGTTTTTCGAACCCTCGCATCGTTTTGGGAATTTTCCTTTCCAACCGGCATTCCATCCACACTTGCAAACCTCCCTCTCTGTTCAGTCAGCTAATTGAATTTGCAGCTGACTTTTAATTAACGGCGGGGCCGATTTGCATAAAGTCGACTCATTTGCATACGGTCGCAGCCCCTCCCCCATGCATGGCTGAGCGCCTGGCTCGGAGCCAGGAGAAAAGGGTGGAAACTGACATTGGCGAGAGGAGCAAGGAGGGAGGAAGGGACGGATGGAGGAGGAGAAGGTGAGGCATCCGCCAACAAAGGAGACGAGAAACAGCAGATGGAGGAAAAGGAGGAGACGAATGGGGGGGGGGGGGGAAAAAAAAAAAAACCAA
>VOQK01008419.1:20119-35506 GCA_015052645.1 Benitochromis conjunctus | reverse complement strand
TGACCTTGTTCCATTTCAGAGACCCAGTACAACACCAAATATTGAAAAAGATAAATGGAATTCAGCCTCAAACATTTTCCAACTGTTTCCAAAAATGTCTTCTGTGAAAACGGCTTTATAATTGAAGCCACATAATGGTTTAAATGATAAATTACAGTAATTATGTAGAATGAAACATTTTGATAGTAGCTTGGCTTGGAAGGACATGGGAGTAGAGTGTTCTTCATAGATTCTTACAGTAACTGTGTCTCATCTTAATTGCTTCTAAACCGCATCAGTTGGATTTTTTCTCCTTTTATACTTTCCCACCCCGCTTTGTCATCTTTTTGGCTTCTCTTATGGGAAAACTGACTGAATTGCAGTGTCTAAATCCTTTACTAATACCATTCCTGCCCCAACAAAGCTAGAAATTAGCTTTTTTTTATACACCCGGTAAGTGAAACATGTTGCTTACTGAGATGTATAGCAGCTTTGGCATTCATATGAAAAACATTTTAACCCTTTTAAAATAAGACAGACAGACAGACAGGGCTTCTGCTATTTTTTTTTTTTAATTTTCTTTGGGTTGCGGGACAATATGAAAGAAAACATTTTTTTTAAATCAGAATATTTCGTGTCTACATATTGGGTCTTGTTCTGTTGATCCCGTCTCTGTTTTTCTTTGAATTCTTTTTGGAATCTCTCGTGGGATCATTTTATTAATCTCTGTTTGGTTACTGATGTGGTTTTCTTTCCCTGAAACTATTCCTGCCCCACCTATCTTAGGAACAGTACAGTTCTAAGGGAGTTCTTCCTCTAAATCTAGATCTGTCTTCATCTTCACATTTTGGTCTCAGAGCCAAATCTTTAAGAGACTTCTTAATATCACTCTGTACACTGTTTTCCAAGACACATTCCTATATTGGGAATGTAATAAACAATGGGAAGCACTATTAGGTCCAGAGGATTGAGGACAAGCCTACATCAACATCGGAAGAGACGAGATCAGAGTGAGAGCGAGGAAATAAATACGGGATTACTGGAGATGTCACATACATGGACAGGAAATAGTGTCAGGCTCAAAAAAGACAAGATCTGTGTTAACCACTGTCATTGACACACTTATGAACATCTCAGTATTTTGATATCTGCTTGTTAATTGTGGTTTCCACATTAACAGGAAAAGATACTTTTAAAAATATAGTTATAAAAATTTTGAGAAGACTTCTGCTTAAAATGATTTTTGCCTTAATGGGTTCTCCTGGAGAATTTAGCACATTTGTGAGATAGAAGTATTTACAGGGGGACAACTAAGAGCAAAGGATAGTACAAACACACAGATTGAAAAGTGAGTGAGGGATGTAGATACTGTACAGGAGGACTGTGAGAGGGATGAGAGAAGGAGGAGCGATAGCAGTAGGAGATATGCCTCAGATTATCAACCGGTGTCAGATGCTCTGGGGACAGATAAAGAGGAGGAGCGTGACACAGAGAGAAAAAGGACGTCTCTTTAAAGCAGGACTGTAAAGATGACTGATCTGAAAAACGCGTCATCTGTGGAGATGCCAGAGGGGAAGTTAATGAAGAAGGTTAGTGCATTCAGATGTCAAAATATGCAAACTCCTGCCAATGATGCTCTTAAACATTCCACATGGTGTAACTTCTGAGGTCTGGCTGCTACTAATTAATTTTTTAAGGCTTACAATGTTACAAACCGAATGGAGTTGTATGCACTTAAACACAACATCATCATAGACCAAGCTTATATTTGTCAGAAACTAAACCGTCAATGATCAACAGCTACATTTTTATTATTTTTGTGAACGCCAAACTTTCTGAGCTGGTACATCATAAACTTTGCATTGAACGCTTATTGTTTGTTCATGCTTTGTTCCCCAGGGTTCAATCAAGAAGAAAATTGAATCATTCAGGCGATGGAGTTCAGCTAGCATCAAGAGACCACCAAAGCCCAAGGCCAAGACTTTGAGTCTGTCCTCCCCAGTGGGAGACCCAGATGACATCTGGCTGGAAGGTGACAAGAGGAAGCTACGCCCTATTGTTGACTCTGTCTTTGGACAGGTAGGTGACTGAACTGGGAACCATGCAAAACCAAGGTGTATGATTAGACTGTAGTTTCTAAGAGTTCTTTTGTTAAAAAAGGTGTGTCTTTCCTTATAGGGCATAGAATGTTACACGATAATATTGCTATATGTATAAATTATATATAGTGGCACCCTTTTTGAATACTGGTTCACAAATATAGTGTTAAAACATTATATATCCATATCTCTTTAACTATTTAGATTCTGTTTAGATCTGTTGCGCAGTAGTGAGAGGTGTTTGTTTGCAGTAGTGAGAACTGTGCGCATAACATTTTTACAACAGAGTATATTTTGACTGGTGACACATTAGTAAGAACCAGCCTGTATTTCTAGAGAACGATTATTTAAATTTAGATCAGTAGAACACTTGGAGGAGACACAAATTCCTTGAGGGTTGGAAGGGTAATAAATCTGCCAACGCAAATATGTGGAGGTACCTGCAATGGTGACCCCTTGTGACTAAGGGAGCAATTGAAAGTGGCTTTAGTGGAACAGTAGAACACATATTCTAAAATCTTCAGTTTTTATTTATTTATATTTTTTTAATTAGTTTTGTAGGTGCAAAATATGTTTTTGATTAATTCAATGCTTTCAAACACTTGGCTTCAGTTCTGCTGAAATGGAACTGAAATCAGAATTTCGTACCGATTTTACAATCGGACCACCTAGACATTAGGACATATTGCACATAACTTTTGTCTACTGGAACATTTGATTGCTCTACAGCTTTAATTCAGACATAGCCTGAGACTTCAGTTTTATGTGTCATTTCTGGCCATGTGCTTTTTTCTGTTCTCAGTGGTTTGAGCCAGATATATTTGGTGTATTTTAATGTGTCGCAATAGCAAAAATTCCACAGTTTTTGTCAGTCATGGCTTCCAGTTTCATCCACTTCCTGTTTATGTTTGTGGTGTTACTAAAAATCTTGTTATTTCTATTCCCATAATCATATATATATACATTTTCTTTTACCTGCGTAGTTTGGTTTAGACACCAAAACTATTTGGCAAAAACAGCTGGAACCAGTGCATATGAAGCCAGTTTTCCCATGCTTAACAATAATAATAGTAATAATAATAATAACAATACACTTCCTGGGCAGGTTTCAGAAAACCTCAATGGATTAAAAATTCATAATGGAAAGATTAGAGCTGATCTTGTTTAGAGGTGTCCTGACAACAGTTTTACTTTTTTGTTGTATATGGGAGAGATGAAAAAGCATCACAGGATTTTTACCTTAAAAAATGAATCCCTGATGATGACTAACTGTACTCTTGTGTCTTCTAACATGAAAGGCAAACACTGCTTTACAGTAGTTCAAGCAATCAAATGTGTTTAAATTTAAACAAAATAATCAACAGATCTCATGCAGAAATTATAATCCTGCTTTGTGCGCCTTTCTTTTTTAAATAGCAACTTTTTTGGTTTATTAGTGATAGGGGATGTTGAGTGGTAAATCTGGCCTTTTAAATAGAAAGATAGAATGGCAGAAATAGCTATACTAATTGCAACACAGTTTTGATCAGTGGTCAAAAAAGGTCACCTGGGTTTACAATCATTAAATGCTCTTTAAAGCCATCTGAAAAGAAAACTCGGCTGTGTTTTGACAAGGTTTTGTATTTCCCTGTTCATTTTTAGTTTAATCTCCAGTTCTCATTGTTCAGATGAGTCATCCATACACTGAGCAACAGATTGACTGAATAATGAATTACTGGATGTGGGGGTCTGGGATGAGGGCTAGTGAGTGAAGGATAGTTGAATGTAATAAAGAAAGAAAGAAGGAACTGATTGCAACATAAAGCGAGATTAGAGCTAGAAGGAAGGAACTAAACTTTGAGCAGACAGATGTGGTTTAGTCCAACATCAGTGCTGAAAATGTCACGTCTGGCAAAGCAGACGGCGTGGCGTGAGGGGATTTTGGACCCAATGCAGGCATGGAGGTGAGGGTGGATAATAACAAAAAGCGAGCATTTATTTTGGCTGTGAAAAAATACAAAGAAACTGGACCAGGAGACAGATATTGCAGAGGCAACATGGAGGATGGTAGACAGACAGACCGATAAAGAACCGAGGGAAACACACACTATATATACACAGAGAGGGTAATGAGGAAATGGGAAACACAGGTGAGAGTAATCAGACATGATGAGACAGAGGAAGCAAATCTTTCTGGAATGGAGGTGACGGAACTAAAGATGGGTTGGATGGCAGCCGTCATTGGTATAGCTTGGTGGATTGCTGGCACCGGTGTGTTTTGGTGCATGCACGAGGTCATGGAGGCTGAACCGGACGTGGACGTATCTGACGGCTCTCAAGCGGCATAGCAGGCGGCCGGGGCACAGGACCAGACGGAGCTGGACCAGGTGGCGCAACGACCTATGGCTGAGATGAAGCCAGACCAGACTGTGGCATAGAAGCCACAGGCGGTTGATCTGGTGGATGAGCTGATGGTGGCATGACTGCTGCAGGCGGTTGAGATGATGGTGGCATGGATGCCACGGAGCGCTGGAGCAGCTCACCAGAGCCCCCAGTAGAGACGGGTGGTGGCATGGAAAACATTGATGGCTGGAGCGGCTCTCCCAAGCCTCCAGCGGAGACAGAGGGCGATGTGGAAGCGGCTCTCCTGAGCCTACAGCGGAAACAGGCACAGGGCCAGCAGGTGCGGAAGCCACAGGCCGAGGCGAAGCTAACTGGAGCTGCACAGAACACAGCTCGCTCAGGATGCCTCCTGGGCCGCAGCAAAGAACAATTCATTGAAGACTGGATGCACTCGCCTGAGTTCTCAGCGGAGACTACTGCAGACGGCGGAGCAGACTTTATAACCTCCAGGGGTCCAGAGGTGGCGAAGACCACAAGCTTAGCTTCTAGGGAAGCCCTGGGGAGAACTTCTGTCTCAAGGTTGCTCGATTTGGTTGAATAATTCACTGACCCTGGGTTCACTGACCCTGGGTTTGGAAGGAGAAGAGTGAAAAAAAGTCTCTCTTATCCACTGAGTTAGAATGAATGTCCTCAAAGTGAACAGTCCCTGTGGAGATAATCCCAGGCTCGGAAGGAGCGAAACAAACATAGTCTTTAAAATCTCCAGAGGCCCTTGAGAGAACATTCTTATAGTTCAGAGTCGAGTTCAGAGTCTCATTTCTCAGTGCATGAGGAAAACAGTTTTTAAAACGTAGTGAGCTGGAATAATTGGCCTTAGGATACATGATCTTTTTATTCCCAGCTTTGGACAGAGCAAGGGAGCAGTTCTTGTCACTCACCACAGCTGGCTGTTGAAACACAGGATCTCGCCTAAGTTGAGGAACGCTGGCAAGCGAACACTGCTTCCTCCTTGAGAGCAGGTCCTCAGACGGGCGCTGGGCAGCGGGACCTCCGGCGGGTAGGGCAGGTAAGCAGCCGAGTAGGAGGGTGTAGGTAGAGGGTATTGAGAAGGAAGTCCTGTATTAGCAGATGAAGTGAGTTCAGTACCTGGGAGAGGCCGGAAACCAGTCGCTGTAGCCGGCTAGCTACAGCATGACAATACTCCCTCTCGGAGTGATTCAGCCACTGATCACAAAGCTTGTCCACTGAGTAAATGATGTCCTCCCGGAGCTCCTCAGATGGCGCAAACTCCACTGGGTCCATTGTCTGGTCGGTCCATACTGTCACATCTGGTGAAGCAGACGGTGTGGCGTGAGGAGATTTTGGACCCAAATGCAGGCACGGAGGCAAGGGCGGATAATAACAAAAAGCGAGCATTTATTTTGGCTGTGAAAAAATACAAAGAAACAGGATGACGACTGGAGGTACGGAGGTACAGAGAAACTAACAACAAACCTAAACTGGGAAAAGCTAAAAATAACAAATGACCTGAGGATGGAGAGCAGAGGCAAGGAACGAGAACCCAGGAGACAGATATTGCAGAGGCAACATGGAGGATGGTAGACAGACAGACCGTCAAGGAACTGAGGGAAACACACACTATATATACACAGGGAGGGTATTAGGAAATGGGAAACGGGAGGGGAACACAGCTGAGAGTAATCAGACATGACGAGACAGAGGAAGTCAAATCAGAAAACACTGACATAGGACAAGGACTATCAAAATAAAATAGACTTTATTTGAATAAATCCTAAAATTATTATTTATTAAAGTACATCCCATAGTTTACGCAGTATATGGGAATAGCCTGCAGTTTTACAGGGTCTAATTTACACCACTCCACACATTTCTGGTAATTAGCATTAGTTAGTTACTTTGATTTATTTAAAAAGATGAAATTAGTTCAAACTGAATGTATTGAAAGGAAAAATCAGTTTTTGGCTATTACAACTCAATTTTTACATCATAATGTCACATAACAGTAAAAAATAATACACCTTTATTTCTGATGTATGTTAAAAAATACAGACTCAGTTTTCTGTAAACAAAGCAACGAGGACATGGATATAATAACCAGCACAGCTTTCGTAAACTGCTTTAAAAGTGGGTTAACTGTTGTTCTATTTCCACTGGGGCACTCAAAGCAGCAACAGTTGTTCCCTGTTTAAAAAAACAATCAAACAAACACATATTCTGACATTACTGTGACTTTCTGTCCCTTATTTCTGTTGGAAAGAGAATCTTTAATTAAATTTAACAGGAAAGCCACACTTAACTTTTAGGTCACATGAAAATGCAGAAATAATATCTGAACAGGTGCAAAAGGCATTATCCTCCTTTTGGGAGTGGGTAAGTGAGCGAGAATGAGAGCAGAGAATGTGGGACAATCCAGACAGCCATATGTGGTCGCAGCCTGTAAAATGATGTCAGGTTAAATGGGAATCCTTCACTGACTACACCAGTACTTTATATTCCTCCTGTCAGCACAGTACTGCTGGAATTTTGGACTGAGTTCACGTTTGATTAGCATTTCTATCAACTTTTCAAATCAACTGAAACATTTCAACTTTTCAGAAAGCATAAGATTTAGATGAACGTGTGCCTACACACCAGTAAGCATGGGGCCAATTCTCCATACATTCAGTAAAAGAGCCAAACTCATTTGGTGATCATCATTTAGTTATTCCAGGTAACATTGATCCAGCATATTCAATTCTTCCAGGCCACAAAAGGCAAGCCAAAGTCAGAGTCTAATCACAGGTTAGTGGAAACATGTTGTTATTCAAAATCTTCCCCTAATGAGGTTGATTTTGAGGCCTGTGAGGAATTTAACAGGACGTTTGTACTGAAGATGTTAACAACAGCAGAAAGAAAAAAGCAGAAAAAGAAATAAAACTCTGTTACAAATCTTACATGACATAATCTAAGTATAAAGTATGTCATAAAAATCAAAGTGAAGGACAAAATTAAACCCTCAAAAGAAACAAAGTAGAAAAAAAAATTATAAAAGTGGGTAGCAATAAATAAACAGGCAATGTATGTTCTTTTCAGTTGTAGCAACCCAGAGCAATCTCTCTGTTTTACTGTCACTGCAACAAGAATTGTTTTTGCTCTCAGTTCAGTTCAATTCAATTTTATTTATATAGTGCCAGATCGCAAAAGACTTGCCTTAAGGTGACTTCATACTGTAAGGTAAATAATAATACAAAATACATAAAATAAACCAATAATCAGATGACCCCTATACTCAAGCACTTGGTGACAGTTGGAAGGAAAAACTCCCTTTTAACAGGAACAAACCTCCTGCAGAACAAGGCTTAGGGTGTGGCAGCCATCTGCTACAACTGTCACATTAGTGTGGGGAAAACTGGAGAGAGGACCCAAATGCAGGACTCACAGATTTATTATAGACACAGGTGAACACAACACTGAACTGGGAACACACACAAGGAGTTGACAACAACAAGACAAGGAACTGAGAAAAACTGAAGGCTTAAATAGACTAGATAATGATAATGACTGGAAACAGGTGAGAACACAGCTGGGATAAATCTAACTAATGAAACAGAGGAAGTAGAACTAAACAGAATGCACACAGACAGATGACTAACACAATAAAACAGGAAAAAGGCATGGAAACTGACAAAAGCTGAAGAACTGAAAACACTCTGACAACAACCAAAGACGTTATTAGGTCATAAATGGCATTAATATTCTCTTTGCTTTCAAAGTAAATAAGAATAAAATGCTACTATTATTGCCCTCTAAGATACAGGCAGGTAAAATGAGTTAATTGGAATTTGTGCCATATGTGTCAAATCATAGGTCTCACTTGTGGTTTCAGTTGTGTTCTTATTTAAACAGAATGACAGTAAATCACACTTTTACTTCCCTATGTGTTTTGCCAATAAGTGGCATATTAGATAGTATTATTCTATCTGACTGAAGCAATAATAAGAGAGTATAAACTAAAGAAACACGATGATCATGCACTCGTCTCCCCACTTGAAATGTTCTTATTTTTATCAGTGCACACATCGCAACCACTTCCTTCCACAAGCATTTTTTTCTGTCATTCAATCTTGTTTAAACAGACAAGACTCAGAGATGGTGTAACTTTAAAGTCAAATTACTGTCATAACTAATCCAAAATCCGGTCTGAAGAATGGACATATCAGGCAATCGTCCACAGATTGATCTGGCTAAAATGATAAATCACTTTCAGAGGTCAGGCCCATGGAGCCACATGTGTTCTACTTTTTTTTCTCCGCTATGTTCACAAGCTAGTGTCTGCTAGTTGCAGTGTATGCTTTATAGTCAGTCACTGGGTTTGTGACTGACTTTTAGTGGTGAGCAGGGAGTCTAGAGTGAATTATAAGTAAAAATGTGGCTTGTAAAACCCAAAAAATACAATGAAGGAGAAAAACAAAGCTCACAATTAGTAGCAGCAACACTAACATTAAAGTAAATTGATGCAGTTATTTAGAAAAGTTGTCTTCATAAGTATCATTTTATACACAGAGAACACGGTTTAGATTCCTCATTGCATAATGGTATTTTTCTCTGCAATTATGCTTTGAAGTTTAATAGAATGGGAAGTTCTAATACTCAAAACGGAGCGTGAGCTCATCTCATTTAGTCATTGTCTCCGTTGTTGTGTTGTCGCAGATATATATTTTTACACATTAATATGTTTGCGGTTAGCCATGTTTGCGTTACAGCTCAGTCTCATCTCTGTTCAACAGGGTTAAGCTCAATTTAGCTTAACTTGAGCCACAACTCAAGAGATTAACTCACGTTGAAGGTCAAAGGTATGAACAGAAATAGGAATAGGTAGGTAGAAATATGCAGCAGAAATGCATGACTAGAAAAAACCCAATGAAGAAAGAAACTCTTAACGTTTCCAGTAAAGAGTTAGACATCAAACATCTTAGTATATTATACATACTCCCAGTCTTTAATGCACTGAGAAACTTGTAAGAAGTGCAGGTTTGATGGGTTGATGACACCGATGTTGTTCAGGCTGCAGCTGATTTATAGAAGAAAGACTTCAAAACTGCTTTATCATTTTTTTTTAGCTTTTTGTTTGTTTGTTTTTTTGTGGTAGACTTGAGTGTCTGTATATTTTAAATTGGAAAACACCCTTTATTGCTCATCTGATCTTACTGTGAGATACATTTGGGTTTGTGTGTCATTGTGCAAAAGTGGGGATGCAAATACGCATAGACATCCCTCATCTCAAATGGCAAAATGTTTGACCTGAACTACCCTAAAGCTGTTTGCATAGCATGGCATGCAAAATCCTGGGTTTTGGAATGTGTCCATCATGTTGTTTACAGCCCCAGCACTGGATTTTCAGTTGGCCTGTTTTCCATCCTTGTCTTTCAGGCATCTGGTATGCTTGCAGTTGTCGAGGGATGGCACATGAATTCTCACCCAGCTGCTTTGTTTGGGGTTTTGTGGCTGAAAGGCTTTGTGTTCACACCAAGCTGCTGATGAAGGCATGGTGGAAGCGCTTCTTTTTTGTGTGTGTGGAGAGCAAAATAACCTCTGTTCTGTATTTTGGGTGCATGAGCTTTTCAAGAGATACACATCAACATTAATACAAGATCCCTATTTAATAGCACCTGAACTCATTGGTCCAGTTCATCTAAAGTAATCTGTGCACGACTACCTATGAGGTAATAGGTAGCACAAGCGCAAAACTTCAGAGAAATAGCAGGCAAATCTCAATTTCATCAATTTATTTTGCCATGTTAGCATTTCTGCCTTGTGGCCTTCATCAGAGCATGAAACAAAACTCAAGGTTGTAACATTTACAGTAATCTGACAGTGTTTCCGATCTCATGCAACAACAGTCATACATTTTAAAACAGAGCAGAGTGAATCCAGCCAAGGTTAAAGTTTTCTGTACTATTACATTTCATATATACTTGTTCGGAGAAATGATTTTAAGCTAAAATCATCATTCAGTCCAGCAGGTGTCATCGTATTTAGTGATGACATCCAACATTTATTTCTTTGATAGAATTAGGAAATAGCAGAAAGAGTTACACGTTCAAGTCCAGTGACCAGAGCAGCAAGAGAACCATGATTGGCTTTGTAGTTGTGTTTGACAGACTCTTTGTGCCAGTTCTGAAATTCTTGTTTGAATATTCCATTTAACATCCAAAGTGTTGTTACACTCACTGCATTTTCCACATCCAAAGTTTCCTTTTGAGTATCATTTTGGTTTGATAGGCTGAAAAGTGTGTATACAATTATCTCTGATTGTTCAAGCACTTCAAAATCACAGTGAATCCACTTACTGATCGCTCAGCTTTTAAGATGTGACAGAGTTAGTAATATCTCTGAGTTTCTGGTGACAGTGGTGAAAATTATTCTTTTCAGTTGATGTTTTAGGCGCTGCTGATTATGGAAGGATGATACATTATTTCATTAAATCTTGATTTCATCTCCTTTGCCATGCTTTTGAATTATTGGGAGGTAGACTTTGGGGATCTCTTTGGGAAACATTTGAAGATCGAAATTAAAACAATTTCCTTTGGATTGCAAGCATAAAGGCTCTCAGTGTCAGTGTTAGAATTGTCCACACTGTGATTTTCCAAGCAATTTAGTACACCTTTTGTACTAAAGGTGTTTATGCTATAATATCTATTAGAAGAAAAAAAAGATTAATAGATTTTATACCAGAGACAATAATTCTTGATTGGGAATTGTATTATTGCAGTTTGGAAGTTCCCACAAAAGCGATTGGAAGAGGAAAAAAAACTCATAAAATATTCACCATAAAACTTGTAACTTCAACTGCGATCACACTACTCTGTTTCAGGACTGTAGTTGTTGTTACCTATTACCTTTAGGTGCTTGACACTCAGATTATGTGATTTTGGTTTAATGCCATGGATGAACGTACTGGGCAGGCACATCCTTTATTCCAAACGGTGAGAACACAGACAGAAGCGGAGATGAACTAAGAGAAACCTAAACTGGGATAACTAACTAAACAAACCTGAAACCATGAAACGCAGCAAGAACACCGGGGATGAGAGGCAGAAACGACACGGAGGATGACACAGAGAATGATACGCATGAAAACACAGACAGGCCGAAAAAGGAGCAAAGGCAAACACACATATGTACACGAAGGGAAACAAGGAATGGCAAACAGGAGGGAGACGCAGCTGAACCTAACTGGGCAGGACGAGACAAGGGAAGCAAATAAGAATACAGACACGGACCTTCAAAGTAAAACAGGAAATCCACAGACTGAACTTACAGACAGACTCAGGGACACAAAAGAGAGGGAGCACAGAGTACTGGGACCAGAGTGACATGAGGAGCATAGAAACCAAAACCTAAGAACCAGAAATACAAAACAGAAACCAAAACACTAGTAAACATGAACCAAGAAGAAACCACAGACTAATAAAAAATAATAATACAAAATCAAAACACTAGGTCACTGACCCAGGACCTTGACATCCTCAGGAAAAGCCCATTACAGGACTGAGGCTTCCATTTGCTAATGTGCTGGGTATCCAGCCTCATCAGTGATCTAAGGCATATACAATTCTATAACTAAGATATTGTGGATTCAGTCCTAAGTTTGCAAATCATCTCATTATTCTGTGTCCTCTCTGCTTTCAAACAAAGAATATATGCCCCTGCATCTCAAAGTTCAGAGGTCTGAGTGCAGTGTCAGGAGGAGAATCTTGACTCTCTATGCTCACTATCCCACTGCTTCTTTTGGATACAATGTAGCTTTTTTTTCTTTTACTAATATGATGGCCTTGGGTCATCCATAGCTTGGGATGATGCTGGCATCTAGTGGTAGTGCATGTGTATTACCTTTAAACATGCGTTAATACCACTATTTTCAATAACCTAAGCTTTGCTGCATTCTGCTGGCAATACTGAAGCAATGCAGAGTGTTGCCTAGGAATACATTTTACATATTAGACATATTTAAAATCGCTGGAACTATGTCTTGTAAAAAATGCTTTACTAACTGCTTTATAATAAGTAACTGTGGAGTAAATTGTGAACCCAGAAAAAAGAGATTACCAGCATCAAAACGTGGGTTTTTGAGAAAAGGATAACTAGGTTAAACTCAGGAAACAGATGGAAGAAAATGGGTGGTCTAATGACCAGATACAGGGAAAAGTAGGTAGACACAAAAAATGTGTCGGTTCTCCTAAACTGACCACAGAGGATTAAGGCTGCAGGCGATGAGCCTTCGTCAAACTGCGTAAATCTCTGGCACATACAGCACCTCATGACTATTGCCATATAAAACCAAATACATATATATGTATATGTATGTATGTATGTATATATATATATAGGGAAAGGAACATGCTTGGATGGTTTTAACGACGGGAAGGACATTACCAATGGTGGGCAAATTAATCAAAAGCTGAAGGGAAGAAAATCATCTTTAAAAGCACAGATATAACGCGAGGGTTTCTTAAAAATATTCTTTCCATTGTGCCACAAGTCTGAAGTGAGACTCCATCAAGATTAATAACACTGGCCCCTTCTTTGGTGCCATCTGGTGGCTTTAGAGAACTTTATTTATGTAACTTCTACTTAATCTGGCTGAGCTCAGAGTCAAGAACATAACCAGACAAGCAGCAAAAGCACAGACACCACTGAGCAGATGTGAAAGTTAATAGTTTGCTTGTAAAACATTATAATGTGCAAACTAGTAGAAGGTAGTCCTTCAAAGCTCTGTGTTTACCCCAGAATACAAGGCGATGGTGAAGACTTCACATCAATGAATGATCACATCAATGCTCCCACTGCCCCATCACCAATACAGTTATGATCAGGATTATCAGCATAATCAGCAATTTCATAAAGCTATAATTATTTGTAGTAGTACTCGTAGTTGTTGTTGTGGTAGTGTCTGTACTAAGTTAGAAATTTACATCATACAGTTACACTCACAGATTCCTCACAGTTGCTTTTATTATACACACCTGCTATTTTACTTTCTAAAACATTTTCACGTGCACTTTCTTGTGGTAACACACTATTACATGCCTGTCTTTTCACTTTTGTGTGTCCCAGCGTGTCTCCATATATTTTAAGATTTTTATCCCTTTTTTTTGTTTCATATGACTAGTTGACAACAATAAATATTCCGCTTCTATTTTTTCTACTTGCAGCCCCATGCTCCCATAGCCTGTCAGCATAGTTCTTTCCTTCTAATCTGAACTGCTGGGGATTAAACAGACAGCCAACTCTTCATCCATAATTCTACCACCCCCTCCCTCTCTCTCTCCCTCTCTCTCCATCTATCTCTCTCTCTTTCTGACTTAGAGACATACACACACACACACAAAGCTCTGCCAGACTAGTCATTTGGAAACCATAAGCACGATGTTTGTTTGAGAGAGAGAGGGGTAGGTGGGTGGGATGGATTAGATTAAGTTGGTCCAAATTCAAGGGATCACTTGTAGCAAGAGGGGGTTACAGATAAAGGGAAAAAATAGAGCGCATGCCCATGTTGGTGTGTGAGAGAGAGAAACAGAGAGGGATAGAAAGGGAGAGAGAAAATGGTCGAGTCATGCAATCAGAGCCAGAGTCTGGCAGCAGCAGGTTGTTTCAGCCCAGATATGACCCAACTCTCCCACCCCAACCCGTCAATCTCCATCGCCCTGCCCCGATTCCATAATATCACCATAAACATTTCAAATCTCATCATGGCAGCCGCCAACAACCCATAGGAGTTTAGGACTGAATGTAGCATCATATACACACCACTGGACCAATAGGACCTGGGACCGAAGCACATGCACTGAGAGGAGTCGCTTTTTGTAGTAGAGGTGCAAGTGGAAACATTTGCCCTCCTCCTTCCCGGGCGTTAAAAGGCGTTGCCACCTAGGATGCATTGGATCTAGTATGGATTTTGGAGTTTCATGTGACGTTTGAAAAGAGAAGGGTGAGAAAGAGGAAAAGAGGAGGATAAACTTTGGAGAAGTGTGAGGACCAGCAAGGAGGGAAGGGAGGGGGGGAAGACAGGAAGAAAAGGGCAGGGTGATGGGAAACACCAACCAGACTTCTAAAAAGAACAGTAAAAAGAAGAAGGTAAGGAAACATTTTATTGTTCTTGGATAACTAAAACTAAGATTACATAGCAATTTCCAATTTCCTCTCTACTTGACACAAGAGACGTTTCAAATTTGCTTTTATTTGCAATATACAAAATAAATAAATCTATTAAAAATGTCTGTAACAGTACAAAAATGGACAAAGTAGCCAAAATTTAAGTAATAGCTTTATGTGTTTCATAATCCAATTGGTTCCTCTCCTCTAAGGTAATGTCACCCATAGAACAAAGTGGTGCCCCATTGGCTGCTGCCATGCTGGGGGGACTGGGTGGTGCAGGGGAGATGGACACAGAGGATGAGGAGGAAGGAGGGAACGAGCGTGAGTTTGATGAACCCCTGTGCGCTCTGGTTAAGAACTGCAACATGCTGCACAACATAGTGGGGCCTGCATGTATCTTCCTCAGACAGGGCTTCGCCCAAAGCCAGCTTGTATGTATTTACCTACACTACAAACACGCACCACACAAATATACAGAACTGCCAGAACTGTCATAGCCAAAATCTCCCAGAAATCCTTTCATCCATCCATTTCCAAAGTGCCGTCCAAAGGAAGGTTAAGGTGAAGCTGAGGTCATCGTCACAGCTTCTCAGCCCTTCTCATCTCTACCAATCACGGCATCAAACTGTGACTGCATCCACCTACCCTATATTCACTAATATTCAATCATATTAATGTATTAAAATGTCCTTTAGGCCTCTTACTTACAAACGATGTATTCTACTGTTTTGAATAAAGTTGATGTAAACTAAAATAACTTTTTACACACAAACTAAATAAAAATAAAATAGAAACATGTGGGAAAGGACATGTTTTGGTCATTCTCACG